>JAQISU010000044.1:4815000-4935000 GCA_029339505.1 Unio delphinus | reverse complement strand
ATGATAAACTCTCTGTGATGCAATGCTGAATCAGCGCTTAATTTCCTTGTAACCCATTATTAACAATGATGAACCCTCTGTGATGCAATGCTGAATCAGTGCTTAATTTCCTTGTAACCCTTTGATAACAATGATAAACTCTCTGTGATGCAATGCTGAATCAGCGCTTAGTTTCCTTGTAACCCTTTAATGACAATGATAAACTCTATGTGATGCAATGCTGAATCAGCGCTTAATTTCTTTGTAACCCTTTAATAACAATGATAAACCCTCTGTGATGCAATGCTGAATCAGCGCTTAATTTTCTTGTAACCCTTTTATAACAAAGATAAACTCTCTGTGATGCAATGCTGAATCAGCGCTTAATTTCCTTGTAACCCTTTAATAACAATGATAAACTCTCTGTGATGCAATGCTGAATCAGCGCTTAATTTCCTTGTAACCCTTTAATAACAATGATAAACTCTCTGTGATGCAATGCTGAATCAGCGTTTAATTTCCTTGTAACCCTTTAATGACAATGATAAACTCTATGTGATGCAATGCTGAATCAGCGCTTAATTTCTTTGTAACCCTTTAATAACAATGATAAACCCTCTGTGATGCAATGCTGAATCAGCGCCTAATTTCCTTGTAACCCTTTAATAACAATGATAAACTCTCTGTGATGCAATGCTGAATCAGCGCTTAATTTCCTTGTAACCCATTACTAACAATGATAAACCCTCTGTGATGCAATGCTGAATCAGCGCTTAATTTCCTTGTAACACTTTAATAACAATGATAAACCCTCTGTGATGCAATGCTGAATCAGCGCCTAATTTCCTTGTAACCCTTTAATAACAATGATAAACTCTCTGTGATGCAATGCTGAATCAGCGCTTAATTTCCGTGTAACCCATTACTAACAATGATGAACCCTCTGTGATGCAATGCTGAATCAGTGCTTAATTTCCTTGTAACCCTTTGATAACAATGATAAACTCTCTGTGGTGCAATGCTGAATCAGCGCTTAGTTTCCTTGTAACCCTTTAACAACAATGATAAACTCTATGTGATGCAATGCTGAATCAGCGCTTAATTTCCTTTTAATCCTTTAAAAATAAAGATAAACTGTCTGTGATGCAATGCTGAAGCAGACTTGCTTTGTTCTCAGTTATGACAATATAGTTTAGAAACTTTCCAAAATGTAATATAATGCGACTGGTTATGTCATTCCAATCTTACCGCTACCTTAAGTGTTATGTCATTCCAATCTTACCGCTACCTTAAGTGTTATGTCATTGCAATCCTACCGCTACCTTAAGTGTTATGTCATTCCAATCCTACCGCTACCTTAAGTGTTATGTCATTCCAATCCTACCGCTACCTTAAGTGTTATGTCATTCCAATCCTACCGCTACCTTAAGTGTTTATGTCATTCCAATCCTACCGCTACCTTAAGTCACCGATATTTTTATTTGCAACCTATAAAAGTGAGGTGAAATTGCTGCAAGGAGTGTGGGCTGTTGTTCTTAAAGAAAGAGTTCCATTTTCTAAGAATCTATTCTGCAGCAAGTTTTCAATATAATACAGTTACGCTTGTTTTGCTAAATACCGGATATATTAAATAAATCGTGTAGGACCAAAAACAGTATAATTTAACTCGTGGCTTCACTACTCCTTAAAATATCATTTGTTTCGTATCACACGATGAAATATATCAGCTATTAACGTACAATAGAAAATATGCTCAGTTTATTATTGATGATTCTGAACATCGTTCATTCATATGAATAACATATATAGTGGAGAAAGAAAAATGATAATTATTGGCAATTCAACTGAATAAATCCCGTACTAAACACACTTTTTTCATTCACTTTTTATGATGAGTGCCTACGAAATCTGTCAGAATATCATCTTCAACAGTATGCATAACCTCTGAAGAACAAGGCTGCGAATATTCAGAAAGCTCTTGTTAAACTAACATACCTGACTTAAACTACTTGCATTGCAATACAGTAAATGGTAGTAAGGCGGCTTGGAAAATGAGATTATGTCTGAAAGTTTGGGAATATTTCGTTGATAGACAGAGTGTTTATATTTAATATTTTAGAACATTTGTTTTTTATTCTTACGAACATTTGGACACTTAGTAGCTTACCGTTTGTACAGAAATTTTAGGCCTATATTTTAATAGAATATTGATACTGAATTTGTAATACTTACCATTTAGGCTTGCACTTGATAATTTAACACGTACTTGAGTTCCAATTTGGTCTCTTATCTGCCAATATGTAAAATTTGCATGTAAGTTGTTTGACGATACTATTTAAGCTTCAATAATCCTTAAGCAGTCTTGTGCATACTAATGCCTAAGACAGTGTATGACTGCCACTACTTCACTTTTAAATAATTTTATTTAAAAATACATTCCATATAAAATTAATCTCTATATAACATCAACCTTTATATAACAGACAGTGTTAGCCAAGCGTGGCTCATTTACAAAAGTTAGCCTAAATTCCGATGATCATTGTTACTGGGTAGTGAATATAATGATCAAAAAGATTTGTTTGTTTAAACCATATATCCATACAATGCTTAGATTATGAACAAACATGTAAATTATAGAGTTAAATACATTAGTATAGTGTATACCTTGGAACAATAATAATTGAAGGTTCTCACAAAGCACATCTAAAACTTAGAAAGCATGGACTCTGGGCCATAGGGGAAAAGTTATAAATATACCATATTTCAATGTAATTATTTCAAGTAGGTCTATATCGCATGCGAGACATAGACACTGACAGCGAAACTAGACAGAAGAATCAATGCCTTAGAGATGAGATATTCTTATTATTGCCAGGAGATCCTTCACTCCATTACTGATTCCTGCTTTTTAGGAATAATCATTATATTTTTCAAAGGCTTTTTGTCTCAATTTTAGGTTAAAATTGTGTAATTCTTCTCACAAATATTGTATTTCGATCAAACAATAAGGCAACCTATGTTGTGCATGCGTGAACACTTATGTAACATTAGACTAGTCTAAACTAGTCTAACAAAAAGTTAGAGGAGGAAGAAAACATATCAGCAATGACAATAACTTTGTAGATGAATCTATATTAACCATTACAAAAACAAGCAGTTATCAGCCAAAGCTGTATCGTACTCAAAAAATACTTCATATAGTTGTTTATTGTATATTTATTATTAAAACAAACCTACCTTTGTAGTTATGTTCAAGTGTGTGAAAGCATCAAAGTCACTCCTCTTTCCCGTTATCAAATCGAACTTTAGAAAGAAAATAAGCGCATGTATCATGGGCATATGGTGATATATATATATATATATATATATATATATATATATATATATATATATATATATATATATATATATATATATATATATATTCTCTTCATAACTTTAAATATGTTAAAGTGGGTGATTTCTTAATATTAAGAATTAATTTTCCAAATTTGCAAACATATGCGGTGCGAAATGTGGAGGTTTGTAGCATAATGCGGATGTGTCTTCGGTTTGTTATGAAACAAGTGCAGTAAATACAAACAGTTCAGCCTAACTTCAGTTAAACAATCTTCTTTAAGCACTTATAGCCGAAGAATACAACAATGGTATTTGAAGAACATCATGGATATCAGGAGTCTTAAAGATGGTTCACAGAACACACTCTCTAATTAGCTTTTCAAAAATGAACATTTTTACAAAATCTTAAACTTTCCAACATTTCATTTGCAATCACCCATAATTGATGTCGTTGTTGAAGTGAGAGTACGTTCTGATATTGAATAAATTGTACCTAGAATTTCTGTTCATAAAGCTTTAATATTCTTTCCAGTCTTGGTAGGTAAAAGGTAATTGGGTTTCTATATTCATGTTCAATCTCGTCTGAAGTATCACGGTACATCCGTGACATTAGCCCTGGCCTTACTATAACTTGGGAACTCAGTAAAAATCCTAGATCGAGAACAATGCTGGTTTGAGTAAGGGTCGATTTACATTTGTTCGCACAAACCGACGCTAAATAGGGACGGGGACCGTTACAGCCTGTCGCACAATCTGTTAACATCACTCACCAATCCATCGTGCGATGTTAACTGTAAGTTGAGATTAAATCAGTCTGCTGATGGAGTCCTTATCGCAAGAACGAA
Organism: Unio delphinus; assembly: GCA_029339505.1. NCBI lineage: Eukaryota > Metazoa > Mollusca > Bivalvia > Unionida > Unionidae > Unio > Unio delphinus. The sequence goes on along the minus strand of JAQISU010000044.1, from coordinate 4,930,837 downwards.
AGCTCATTTTAGATTTTTTTAAAATGTAGTTTGTGTTCGTTGTTGAAAAGTTAAAATAATTGTCAATATGACTAAATCAGATTAATAAAATTCAAAGTGAGCTATCAAATTATTCTAAAATCCAAATATTCCCCACAGTATTTTAAAATATCTAAATTAAACTGGTTACTTATTTGTGAGCGCGTTAAGGTGCGAAACGATTTCCCGATTTACAGGTGGTCAACGACTTTGCGTCTGATAATTTAATAATATTTTACCAAACCGTAAAATTTTACCAAACCGTTAATTTTACCAAACCGTTGATTTGAGTTCCTTGTCAAACCATTGTATTTTTCTTTCACGATCTCACTCTTTTTTACCCCACAAATCTATGACGGCATATGGTCCATAATTAGGTCATAATATTCACATTCATACCGTAAATTCAAATCCTTGTATTAAGATTAACTCGCTAATATCCGCTAATGATGTCCATAATTAAAAACAACATGTATTATATATATATATATATATATATATATATATATATATATATATATATATATATATATATATATATATATATATACGTGTGTGTGTGTGTGTGTGTGTGTTCTTCTTTTGAATTTTTAAATTAATATGTCATCTTCCACTATTTGTGTGTATAACATTTTATATTGATAGTAAAGAAGATTAACTTTTAAAATTAAACATTTCTTCTTTAAAAAGCATATTATTATTATTATTATTATTATTATTATTATTATTATTATTATTATTATACTTCGTGGCCCAACGTGCAAAAAGAACATGACCCAGAAATAGTTTTAAAGTCTGCGATCGCATGTTCAAACTCAGCAAATACTGTATCAGCTTTCCGGATATCTGGAAGTACAGAAAATATGAAGACATATATATATAGCTTTGATATTAATACTCAAACGTGTGTTTCACTGAATATAATTATTTGAGCATTATTCATTTTTTATACTTAAAATTGATTTATAATTGTTTACTACAACCACTACTAATATTAATATTACTACTACAGCTTTAATGCTACTACTATTAATACTACTAGTTATAATAATAATAATAATAATAATAATAATAATAATAATAATCACAAAAATAGCTTAGTACAACATTTCATCCTTAAATCTACTAAGAACTTTACAATATAAATTAGCATATTATATTATAATATATATATATATAGTCAGAAGTATTGTCTTTTTAAAGAAAACAACGTATATATCAATTCGATAGAACGATGACTAGATTCAAGTAAGTATGCATAATGTGTGTGTTCATCTGTGTGTATGCTTGTGTCTATGTATGTGATGTTGCAATATATTATTATTTAAGAACTGAATACTAAAATGTGAAGATAAAGCTGTAAGAATATTAGGACGAACCGAAATACAGAAAAGTAAGAGTCTACGTGTTTTTAAATCGTTTACTTGACTTTTGTTCATAGAACTCGTCGCATACACAGGCATGATCTGTGTTATATTTTTACCATGTATCTATATATAAATTGATGTTTGGTCTTTACGCCAGGTTAATTATACTGTACAGTAATGTATCTGGTTACATTAAAAGTTCCTTTGGAGGAACAGGGCCTAATAATAAGAACATGAAAACTCAACAACAACCAGTTCTTCGCTAAATAACACAATCTATCTACTCGGTCTCTTTTCAGTAAATGTCAATAGCTCTCTTATTGTACCCATCTTTGATTATTTTCAATCGTGTAAGTTAATAAGATGTCTACAAATCTAAGGAAGTGCTTTGGGGGCCTGGTGTGTTAGACTAACGATCGAAATGGGGGCAGTCACCACCGGATCAGCCAATATTGGCTACCGAGATGTGATCTCATCCTAGACACTGCATTTGTCACTACATAACCTACTTGTGTTGCTGCCGAACAAAATCAACTAAAGCCTAAAATCAGACTTAAGGTTAGGAATCTAGACAATCATATTACATCATTTCATATGATAAATGTCAAACACAATCAATCAAACCAATGGTCTGTATTACTAATTATGACCAGTGTTACAGCAGTTCAATCATAACACAGTGATAGTGGAGGATAAGGCGAGCGTCGGTGTATCATAGACACGACAAGAGAAGCTTTACAAGACTGTGTTCCACACCTCTGCCGTGTTCATACGTCCGTGCCTAGAGTCATATAAAAGTTCGTCAAATAATACTTGCATCGATCGTTTTGCAAACAGTTGTCAATCTATTACTACAATTGTGAAAGCTGAAAGATGTGAAAAAATTAACTTCAAACAGAATATATGAAATCATAAAACAGCAGTGATTGATAAATATTTTATGAATCGATCGATATAAGTCATTCTCATTTTTAGGGAAAATACATTTTTTTGTGACGCTCGGACGCTTCACGGTACGGAAAACCATACTTGTTAGTTAACTTCTTTTTCATTTCAGTAACACATACAAGTACATACCTTCCACCTGAGACCGCTCCGGTAGCCTAGTTGATAAAGCTGAAGATCGCGGGTTCGAAGCCCGGCCCAGTCTTACCAAAGACATAAAAATGGTACTAGCTGCTGCATCACTGTGCGCTCAGCGTTAAGCGGTTAATGCTAGGATTGATCGGTCCGGTGTCAGGATAAATTGACAGGGTGTGACATGATGCTACATGTCTGCTACATGATGCCTGATTGCTAGAAATCACTATAAACTATCACACCACGATATGACTGATTTAAAAAAAAACTTCGTTAAGTTCCAAATCACACAGTCTTATTATTGGGTTAACTTTTTAATCTGGTTGGACTTAGTTATTTAAATTATTTACTGGAACTACAAAGTCCTCATTAACACCGCTTGAACTAAATTATAACTTTGAAATTATAGTATAGTCAGGGGCATTTTGGATATATTATCGTTAGTCAATTGCCACCTTATATCATGCACACGGGACAAAAACTCTGGTGAAATCTATAGTGTGAAAGAAGAAAAGAATCTGAACTTAATGGAACCTTTGCTAAACATGAAAATACATCAAATAACATGAACGAACATTTGTATTTGTATACTTTTCTAATCTGAACAATCTCTGCCTTTCCCATCAAGACGAGATATAAACGTTGGATGTCATTGGTCAGTAAGAACTCTATTCTAAACTACTTGTTAAAACAGAACAACAGGTCGGCGGAAGGAGGCAAATCATCAATTGGAACATTCTATGTCTTTGCTGTCGTAACATATCTGGGGCACTCCGCAAGATGTGATTCATAGAACACATCATATTGATGGGTATTCTTACAACTACTAAACGAAGTCCTTTCACAACCAGACGGAAATGGCCGAGTGATGTTCCAATACCATCTTTTCATGGGGTTTATCTATAGTGTTCACAATGCCAATGATACAAATTTGCAATAGGCCTATGGACACCATACGGTAATTGCTTGGTTAGGCGACACTTACATTCTGGAATGTATTCAAAATGCTTATTTTATTTTATTTTATATTATTAATAAGGTTTTAAAAGTATATCAAATTTCAATATTTAAACTTCCGAAGGCCACTATCCTTCTCTATCTTGCTGTCTCATTAGTTGGTCAAGCAGATAAAGCGGGAGGGAGGGAGAGGGGGTGGGGGTGGAAATCGTCGTCTCAAGTTACTGGTGATTATGCGCAATAAGATCGAGCGTAGAGGATTTTTGCCAGTGGCATGAGACAATAGTATCATGCGAAAGGTGGGTCCGACAGCAAAATATTTTTTTCTTAAACGGCTTATCTCATTATGGACATAGCTTGTTTGAGCCCAACCCTATGCACCCATATAAGCATTGTTTTCCCATTATTGTCAAACTGGTTTCGAGTCCAACCCCGTATCCGCATTTTTAGAACAAATTATGACCAAAGTGGTTTCGAGCCCACTCGCATGTGTTTTCTTCAATGGGGCGACTACCTAGCCGTGTTTACGCGTCGGTAGTGTGTATCAGTTCGAAATGTTGATCTATGGTAATGAAACAAGTCCTGTGCTGTAGGACGAGGTCACGATTGTACGATAATTGCCGTCTTCTTTTTTTGTATAATTCTTTCTGCTGTCGGAGTCTTGACAATAATCGAATTATGCTCACATCCTACCATTCTGGTGATGTTTAGGTTGACGACAATGTCGATTTTGGCAACTACTTACTTAACGCATCTTCGAGATCCTTACGACGATCGATGATCACATAGGTGAAGTATATAGACTCTAATATGGCTTATGTATATGATTTTGATACATTTTATGAATGTTAAAGTAGCTCATGATGTTAACAATCTTATGATCGGAACATAGTTTTCGTCGTTCTGGTGCAGCTGCATTTACCACGTGCTATTCTTATCGCTTTGGTCAACAATAATTCTAACGTGATATCAGAGTTATTTTTGAACACAGCGTCAATCGTTTAATCGACCTAGTCGGAATTTTGTAGCATCACGTTCGTGATATAAGTGTGCTTGGGCAAGTTATTTTCAACGGATTAAACTAAAGAATGGTCAATGATTTGCACGAGAAGTTCAACGATTATACTTCGAAATACTCTGCGAGACAAAACTCTCCAAAATGGCAAACTCTCATCGAGACCAATCTTGGAGGTTCTGAGTTAGTGACAGTGATTGGCTGTTGTCCGTTTGGGAATATCGCTTTGATCGTGAACACACAATTTATCCCCCCTCCCCAAATACTTCTACGACATTACCGTGCTTACTTGAATCTTTGTTTGAGCTTGCATCTTATGTGTGAATCATACGTCATTCTCTAAGCAGTGTTATCAACATTATTATCATACTGGTCTGTCAGTCACACAATGTTTTCCGAAATCGTGTACCTGGTCATGACGGGATGATAATTAAAGGCATTAGGCCTGTATTTGCATAAACGATCCTACAGGAACGTTAATATCAATCGAATTGGCTTACAATATGGTTCAGGATCTCCGCAACCTTGAATTTCACTCTATATTTACGCCATATTGTTATACGCGAAAACAATTTCAGCGTCTACAGGATCTCGGCCTGGTGTTGGCGATGCTATGTGTCAGTAAGGGTGAACGTTTGAGTGCTTTAGAAGCTTGCGTCATATAATCGTATTTAGTAAAATCCCCCGGTTTCTAAATCCGTAGAGATCACTGGACGGGCACGGCCAGCATTTATTTCCAGCTCCAAATTTTCGAGACCTTTTTCGAAGTTGTTGACCTTGATATGATCCAAGACATAACCCGGAAAACAAAGTCCATGATGAGCATCAAATACAAACCGATGTTGACTCAGCCATACTCTAGTGTTATTTACGGAAAAGCCAATATGAGAATATCCAGTTTTAGTGATGCCCAGATGTTACAACTCATTAATTCTCACGTGACGAATATCGCCATCTTCGTTTGATTCGTATCGATCAAAAGCGGGGGATGTTCTCCAGTGTGCCGTGAGTTGTTTTCATTCTACGTCGTCAATTAATCGCACATTTTTGTAAACGCGTAAAACCGCTATAGTGATCGAGTCGTGGTAATTTTTTGTGGTCCAATGTAATATTTGCGCAGTGCCATTAATTTAAACGGAATGAGGACGGTAACATTTTCTCAGGGCAAATCATTTGAAGTTTACCTTAATTTATAATATTGTGTTCGACCGTGTTCGTTATCACATCTGTCTCGAAAACTTCTGTTTTGCAAAAAATGATAACGCATGTAGTTTACTCGGTCATCTTACTCGTCAAAATATAGGATAAGACTAACGGCTAAAGGCATGTTTTATTTGTATACGCTCCAGAATTCCCTATTATGGAATTTTTTTGTAATCATTCGATGAAAAATCTAGTTTAACAAACGCGCGTTTACGGATAAGGCATCGAGGAGTAAAACCTAGATGCATAGGCGTTACCGTGAATCCGGCTAGCATCTGCAAATGATAATAATCTAGCAAGTCCCCTGGAGTCTGGAACATCTCAAATCTGATTGAGGTACCAATGTATCGCGAATAAAGTCTGTTAATGGTTTCATCAGACGGGTTTATAAAGTAAGACGTACACAACTATAAAATGAAATTAATTGAAGGACAGTGAAGCTGTTCAACGACATTCTTCGCGTGACACCGATCACAGTTTAACATTGAGTTGTCAGCAAATGGTGAAAGCCACGACAATGCATACCATGGTTAACAATAAACAGATCCATGCGCAAATCCGGAATCGCTAAAGCCATTATTCTTTTCATCAAAACTTGGGGGTCTAAACGTTTCACGTCCATATCACCTCTATTAGCTGTCTCAGTTGCGTCTACGTGCATAGATAAGACAGTGTGCTGAAATGGCGACTCGATTTCGGAAAGTGCTCTCACTTTCCACAATGGAACTTTCTATCCTGTCGTACCGATAGGCACCACCAGTTCACCTGGGGTTCATATCAAGCGAATGCTCATTACATCTTGAGACGGTTATCATAATGCCGAGGGATACCGTGCATAAATCAAAAACGAAACCATAAACAATAATAGCACACGCTCTAAATAACACAAGTCCTACATCTCCGTCGGATTGTTTATAACGCTGCTGAAGAAAACGAATAGTGCCATGTGAGGGTAGAACGATATGATGCGTGGGAGGTTGAGTAAGATGTGGAGGGTGTAAGATTACAAGTGGTGCAATCGACATTCACAAGCCTATCGGCAAACTCTCTATACCTAAAAAAGGTTCAACATCGTCTGGGGGTAAATAAACAGGACTGTGGAACCCTCTCTAGAAGCACCTAGATGTAAACTATCAGCGTTTCCTGACAAGGAGCTTTATTACGGTGTAGACTCTAAAAAGCCAAATACGACAAGATGATGTTAACTAACTACAATATTTAAAACTCTTGAATTCTCCAGAGCGTGTCGGCTTCATGTTTGTATGGGTGATAATGTGAAACAACACAAATTAGGCATGGGCACACTGGGTACAAAAAGTGCACTGGATTACGAGCTGCAGGCATTAAACATCTCTGCAAGATTAGATAATACTTTTGTCAACAGATCTCGTGAATATGGAAGATTATATCGTGCATTACACCAAAATATATTATTTGCTAACGACAACCGACGTATTTAGCAAATTTATCGTGCGCGAGTTAGAAGGAGTGATAACAGATCATGTTAGACCTGGAACATTATGTGTCGAGCATGGCAGCGAGTTTTAGAGCAAGACTGTATCGGACTGGCTTATAAAAAAAACCTTCATGAAAAACTATGTATGGCCGTAGTTCTTATAACGTTTTAACATGACCCTGAAAATCAGCATATGAAAATGAGTCATCAGTGATAACACCAACAGATATTTTGATGTCTTGCCAGAGATCGTGAACGATTACAACGACATGCATAATCTCATCACGAAGACGAAACCCACATAATCGCATCAGAGATGGTGTAAACAGATGATAGACAAATTACTTAAATTTAAAGTAGACGACCGTGCCAGAATAAACAATTTGTTTTCAGAAAGGATATACCCCCACTCAGTCAGAAGAGGTGTTTTTCATGCATAAAATGCACAAAGCTCTATCGGTGCTCTATTATTCCGCTGAAGGTGTTCTCGAAGGCTTTTTTTACGATCAGGAACTATAGAAAAAGAAGTTCTTATGAGTGGAAAAGTGCTTTCAACGAAATGAAAATAATTCCTTGTCAGATGGTTTGGTTATCAAAAAAGTTCATTCGTGGATAACTGATATGGCGTTGAAGATGCTAACACTAACTGAATCCGGGGCGCTTAACGTAATAACGCCTTCAAAATGATCTTATCGTATTTCGTTGAAACACTTTTGCCTGATTAGGGCTTGCATTTTGCTGCACAATCTAGTAATCACATCGTTCAAATATATGCTTAAACATGTAATTTAATGAATTTCATTCGGCCAGGAAGTGGTATTCGTGTGATATGATTCAACAACACATAAAACTGTTCTCGGTGTGACACAATAAGATCAAACGGTTTCAACTTGCTGCGAATATGGTATTTTAGTTGGTAAGTCTGTACCCACGGCGGATGTGTACACAATGACATGGTCCCGTACTATCAAGGAACATATGTTAGTGGCTCGTATGATAGGATCAGATCGGGAATATAATTCAAATCGTTATACACTAACACCACAATCTCGTCATAACGTTTTAGCATGTCTTCATCGATAGGCTCAGGTGGTAATTCCAAGTCCTGACTATTGGCTCGATCAAAGTATCGTCCGAGGATGATACTCATTTTGATACTAGTTTTGTTTTTCAAATTCTCATTCAATTATTTAGAGAAATACACGAACTAGTATAATGGTGGAATTCAGAAAACAATTGCATTAATTCCAGGATTCTACCAATTTCGTTGAAAATGTTTTGATTGCGAGAATTATGAAGACACTATTCTGATCGATGAAGGCAAAACATTACAGGAAGACGTTAAAAAGTTTCAGTGCAACAGTTCCGGACGTTTTATGGAGGGAATGATATAACTCATCGTCAACAAAGCCAAATATATTCCGCTCAGAGCAAGTTAGTAGTGCCTGACAAAAAAAGGTGAATAAAATTTGTACCAACTTTTAAAAAATTCGGCAATATGCGTTTTGTTGGCGGAATTGTCCGAATTGCATTCCGCTTCAACAACTCCCGATAAGACAAATACCTTGATACGATGGATGCTACTGAGCTCGATTTTCCGGTGCAAATCAATGATATCCTTAAATTTTGAAAACAAAATCAATATGTATGCATGTGGCGCATTTGTCCAACATGGAAACTGTATGGTCATAACATTGACATATGTAATTAATGACCGTCGACAGTTCAAACCTCCACTTGCTTTATCTGCAATCGGAAAACAAAGATGGCTATTATTGGTGGATCTAAATCTTTACTAGATTCATGGGCATGTAAGTGTCCTAAAATACGAAATGTAGTTTTGCTTAATAATGTTTATCCACATTTACAAATCAACAAAACTTAAACCATCATGAATGTGATATGTAAACGTCATGGTGATGAAACCGTTTAAGGCGAAAGAAAGAAAGAAAGAAAGAAAGCGTGTACGAATTCAGTTTATGGTTTACGCCTATTTTGAGGTGTTGATCATCCCGTAGGTTCATGAGGATAACAATGATGATGAGAAATCGTCCACAATTGCTTATCAGGAACATGTACTAAGTAATGTGCAATTTTAAATTTATGCCTGCATCGCTGAACGATCTCGTAAAAGCATCAAAACAGTTTCTTGATACCAATAACGTATTTGGGAATAATGTGGATTATGTCAGAAGAAAGGGTGTTTACTACTACATGCATATGTTGGACTAGAGCCAAACTGACGAAACGTCGTTGTCCCACCAAGAGGAGTTTGTAAACACACTCATAGATTCGTGGGTATCCGACGCAGTTTACGAACATGCATTAGATGTGTGGAAGGTGTTTAAAATGGCCACCATGGCATATTACCATGATTTGTATCTGAACACGGACGTGTTGCTGATCACGGAAGTGTTCGAGAATTTCTGGGACATGTGCATGCATTATTACGGATTAAATCGTTGTTGGTATTGATCACCGTAGGATGATGAGTTAAACAATCAGTGGGGTCACATTAGACTTGTTTACGGACATCGATATGTTGAATTTTGTCGAAAAAGGAAGACAAGATCTTATCAATGTTATCATGTACCGTTCTCTGTCGCGAACAACAAATATCTGCGAAAGTATGATCCAGACTTGAATCTAATACATAGTTCACCTGAATAAGAATAATGGACCATCTCGCAACCGATGCCAGTTGGAAATGTATCGTTGATGAATACCGACGAATCCCATTACCACGAAAAGCTCGCCTCCTCATTATAAAAGTATATAATTTGTTAAAAATGATCTCTTTCTATATATGGGTGACATATATCCTACGGATCAGAGAAACTAAGCACGCCATGGGGAATTATATTACGGTTCACGGTATGAATAAATTTCAAACAGAGATGCACTATGTAACAAATAGTTGTGGTTGAGAAGACGTATCTTGTGGCCGGTCGCACGACGGACAAAGGACCCTGTTCCATTAGCTCACTCATTCTCTTGACTGATGAGCTGGAAACTAAACTAGTTTTTAAATACGTGCATACATGTAAGTATAAATTTATATCTTACTTGCTTCCATAGTGGCTAGGGCACCGCCAGACAATGTCTCTATGATGTAGTCAGACAGTGTATTGCTCAAATCTGAAACACAATAATTGTGATGCATAGTGTTCTCTGGAGTTTCATATTTTTACTTGGACAGAATGCAATCTTAATCTATATGTATTTTTCTAATTCATGAAATATGATGGCTATAATTGCACACAAACATTAATATTTCATGCGGAAAGTACCTATATTGTTTCTATGATAGATATTTTTATTCGAAGAATATATCTTGAAAATACAACACTTAAAATGTAAGACAGCTACGAACAATTCTCATAATTTTAAACAGTAAGAACAAAGACAGCAGAAAAATCAACTAGCAATGACGACAGTTTTCTCAGTTAGAAAGGAAAAATCAATTCATTAATGCAACGTCTAACAATGCTGTTCTTTGACGTAAGGATGCACAAAACAAAATATGCATAATTATTTAGAGTTACCGTGATTAGATTAACATTCATTGAAAGACAAGTCTAATAACTATTTAGGTGACAATCAATACCACAGGCGCTATTTCTGCGAGCCATTTATGACGTCTAAATATTGATTAGAAATAGAGTCCATTTAAACAGTTTAATAACGATGATGACACTATCCTGGACATCGTCAACCATGGAGCAATCCATGAACAATCAATTAGTGGAAATGTTTGTTAAGTGATAAGTACATATAAATAAAAGCTAAATAGGCAAGGGTATCAAACCTGAGAGAGAGAGAGAGAGAGAGAGAGAGAGAGAGAGAGAGAGAGAGAGAGAGAGAGAGAGAGAGAGAGAGAGAGAGAGATTACTGGTGGTGTCCATGGTAGAAATCACAGCTTTCTTTGTAATATCTAAATTTGCCGGACCCAGAACGTTAACTTGCTGAAAAGAGTGGTAAATTTCTAATTGGGTAAGCTGCAAATTAATAGAGTATGTAAGAAAAAAATGCAACCTATTATGAACGTCAAATTCTGTGATGGCGGGTATTATTTGTATTGCAATTTTATGGCTGTTTTATCGATGTCGCAGTTGTTATCGACCTTGATGTTATTGACTGGAGCAAGCGAATATTAAACATATGTTATTGAACGATGAAAGGAGTAGAGTACTGATCATGGGTATACAATAGAACAACACAGCCCCCTCCGTGTATATTCTATTTAATAAAAAATATTTTAGAAAATAACTTGTGCAAGACCAATTGTAAGATTCACCTCTTCAAGATGATACATTACTCCAAAGTTCTAAAGTGCAGTTAGCAGTTCCGTTTATTTATGTTAGGCAAATGTTCATCACAGATTGAGTATTTCGAAATGAATTGTCCAGCATGTCTCCATAACCTGATCTGGTTGCAGGAAACCTTGAACAATCAACTAAGCTTGTTGGTTGGGTCAACTTGTACATGAACATTCTGTTTCAGCTGGTCTTAACTATTAGTTATAACGTGTATTCTTTAATCAACCAGGTATCCATACTATTCTGTGTGGAATCTTTCTATCCGTCGTTCCAATATGAAGGTTAGCTTCCTAAGAATAAACTAAATGCAGCCGAACATTGTGCTCTATATATCTCTCTGGAACGAACTAGCATTCCATCTCACGTCCCCTTCAGAGATTATCCATATCGTATGACAAACATACATTAACTACTAACATGGTTTCAGGATACGACCTCGCAAACCATGCCATAATTTGCTTACATTTTATATCTTCAAAAAATATCACATAGTATAGGAACCTAAAGTATTCCCCAAATACATCTAGCAGGCCCGCACCTACGGGGAACAACCATGGCACTTGTCAGGGGCCCGAGTGGCGTTTTAAAATATACGCACATATTTGAAACACGAAAGGGGCCCGAACTCTGTCAGCTGCCTGGAGCCCAGAATTTCCTAGGTGTGGGCCTGCATCTAGCCACCATTACTAATTGATCGAACAAAGCAGTGTCTGCTCTCGCCTATTAGACCCCTGCATTGTGAAATATTAATCTATATTGACTACTGTCAGACACATGTATGCATACGGTAGACAATAAATTCTAATGTAGTCTCCATTGCTGCAAGAAAACTGATTCAACCGAATAGCAGGCTAAAAGAATTTACATCGTATTTGTATAAATGATTTCAAGGAAAATCATTTCTTGTTTTGGTTACATTATTTGCTAACACTTCATTGGCATAAAATCCCCAAACCTAATAATAGTCAAGTCTTATTATGCATGATTTATATTACATATAAACAAGTCAATTCAAACAATTATCTTAACACTCCTAACAAAAAAACATAATGTAGTAAATTAATGCAATGTACCGCTTTTTTCTCTTCTTTTGAAGACTCGTCACTTTATACAAAACACAACGTCTCGTCCAGTTTCATATTTGAATGCGTGTCTTTCAAATGTTTCCAATTATACTATTCCGTTGGACTAAATGCTTGAATTCTTTTGGGAGCTATGATTCGCCTCTTGCAAAACTTAGGCTAATATTGCTGGGTAAAACATGTATGAAAGAAAACTTCTTCTGACCCCCCCCCCCCCCCCACAAAAAAATAAAATAAAAATACGTTAACCTATCCAATCGGAATTTAAGTTTATTTAACCGTCATCATTAACACACTCTCCTCCAGAGTTTGGGAAATTTCACATTCTTCCTCGATTTATTAATAACTCGATAGCTTCAAAGTTTTAACGCATGACAAACATTTCAGGATGTACAAACTTTTTTTCTGAAACATTTCAACCGTAAGTACCTTTTGAAAAAAAAAAACAATTCGACTCCACCCTATCAGTTCTCTGACAGTTATTAAAATAAACCTAATTAAGAAATAAATCAAGACTGCATCAAAGGCATTAAACTACCGTGTCATTAAAATCCAATGGATTTAATTCCGTGCCAAATACATATATTAATTTCATATTGTGTCAAAATGACTAACACCTGAACATTACTGACATCTGCACAATTCATAGGTGTGTTGGAAGACAGCATACCAGAGAGTGCAGCAGATGTCTTGCTAATTTCAAATAATTGAAATGATATCAAACAACGCTTTATAAGCTTTGCTGACTGGCAAATTTCATTCATTGATGATACAGTAGAGATAGGAATTATAAACCCATCATAACTGGGTACCACAAACAATTTTGAACCGCGATATTTCTGAAAATATCACGGTATACAAAAATATTGATTCGGAAGCAACAATTTAATGTTCTGGTGGAAGGGACCTAACACCTCTTCAACTAATTATCGTCTGTCAAAGAGCTGTAAAATAGTTTGCTCTGATTTATAGTATAATAACACTGTATTGTATGCAATATATTATAAAACAATGAATTATCTTGAGATAAAAGGGAAGAAAAATAAATGCATCAATGCATCATTTAACAGTGATTTAAATATTTTCAAATTCCCCTTGCTCTGAAAAAGCAAATCATAATAAGGAAGTAGACCTACACAATAACGTTTTAAGAGTTTGTTAGAAAAAATTACATTTCATCTTACTTTACAAAAGGTATATGTAGTAGAAAGATTTGATAGAAATTTACAGATCAGAATGAGCATTTATTTTGTTCCAAATGAAACCAAGAAATGGGTTGACAATTTATATAGACTGTTTGTGAATTAATATGGCACACATCACACGTGAAGTACAAACTGAGAAAAAAAGATCAAAATTATAAATAAAACTTTGATGATTCATGAAGACAATTATGTTTGGGACTCATCAAGTTAAAATAGGTGAAATCTATCTATCTATCTATCTATCTATCTATCTATCTATCTATCTATCTATCTATCTATCTATCTATCCATCCATCTATCCATCTATCCATCTATCTATCTAAAGTGTAGTAAAGGGTACGCCTCTAACTTTACAAAGGAAATATTTAAAACAAGAGAGGTTGCATTAAGATGATATGATGCTGTCCTTTCAAAACTAGAAGAGTTGAAGGGATAGAAGACATATTGCACGGGTTTCGAATAAGAGTTATCCTGGATTACAAACCCAAGATATGGTGATGGATATCTGATTGTTTGTTTGCTTGTTAGTTTAATGTATGCTATTGTAATGTAACATTACATGCTGGACTTGACCTTGTCCAAAACTGAGTTAATTTTTGCTTGACCTGATTGACATTGTTATTATATTGCTTAAGCACCTATTATTAGCTTTTTTCTTTATGTATGAGCTTTTTGTCATGATTATTATTCAGGTAAACAAGAAGAATTAAATATGTTAAACATGGTCAGGGTTTTGTAGATTTATTTGTGAATTATGTATGATATCGTTGTGTAAAAGTAATTATTTCCGCTGGAAATTAAAAATGGCTGTTACAAAATTCTTGGAAAAAGACATTCATTAGAATTTATCCTGATTTGAAACCTGGACTAATAAGTATGTAATTCAACAAGAAACTGTTGGCATATCAGCACTTTGCAGGCCATAACAGATGCGTAATCGGCTTCAATTTTCGATCTTTTCGGGACTTGAGTTTTATTCAGGATGTTTTATTATTAGGACTTGTGTCTATGGCTACACTTGTATTATTTGCGTATTTAATTTGCAATACCGTAAGTTTTTTTTTTCTAGTTGGTCGCTTTATATTCTAGAAAAATAAAATATTTCTTACAGTTTAAAAAGCTTGTTGTCTTCACTCTTTTTTCATTTTAAGAGCATAGACATGTAACAATACCGTAACTGTAACCGTCAAATATTATCAAACATTTGATTCCGTGGGTAAGGTATCGCAAGGCTACGTTATATTTTACATAATGAGATAGCATGATGTATATGCATGTGACGCTAACTTCAGTTTGATTTTTTTAAAATTATGTTTGAGATGACACTGCTTTTTATATTTTGATTCGTCGCACTTCACTTCTTGAAGTACTATCCCTGCTACTACCCGCCGTCTTGCAAACCAGTTTAAAAGACCAATCTGTAGTAACAAGATGAATTACGCAGCAAATTAGGCAGCTCAGATATTTTTGATGCAAATAACGAGCAGGTTATCACGATATCGAATGAACTGAATCTAAACAATATTGACGAATACCATGATCTATATTTGAAAAGGAATATGTTGCTTTAAGTCAAGCGATCATAGTTTGTATTATCTGACTATGAAGTTGAGAGGTACATTCTAGACAACATCATTCATAATTTAGCATTTTGTCACCATGGCACACGACACGATCTAAATTGAACAAAATCTTTGCTGATCTTGTAGTTTGTTGACACTATCGCATACAGTAGCTGTGAATATGCCTAGATATAGGGCCTTGCTCATAACCAAACTGAGAGCTCTCGTAAACCTTAGTAATGTAACTAACCCTTATGATGTAATTTTAATGAGAGTAAAGAATAAGTCACAAAATCTTCAGTCAAGGGCTTCATCATTGTCTGACTTCAATTAGGGTTCAGGTAGCAAAACATTTGCCATTTGTTCATGCAACGGCATGCCTATATGACCGTCAAACCATGTGTTACCGTTGTCAACCATAATGCTTGTCGTCATACACAGAAAATGATACCTTTTCTTTCTTTTGTTCTATTTTATTTCCTTGAATGTTCATTTTGATTAAATCATTAGTCTTTGTATATTTCGAATTACAAATCTTTCTTCAGAATTTTGTTTCATATTCGTTTCGCCTTTGCTAGTCTTAAATTAATAGTTTCGATCTTAACCCGCAAAAGTCTCAAATTTGAATATCGTTTAAACCATCCTTGAAATGTCCAGGAACTTCCATAGTCATGTGTGGTTTACCAAATATGTTATCCTTTTGAGTAATGAATTGTGTCATATAACAATTTTTTTCCTTAATGACATTGTAAACGTTTTGTGTCTCAACACTAATGCATACAGAATTGGCATGAGTCATTTGTTTGATAAAACAATTCCTCGCTGCAGCCCATATCAACTAATTTGTTATTCATATCAAATATAAATCGTTCTCACCCGATAGTATGCTGAAGAATGTAAAATAGATCCAAGCAGACGACACTGTATTTGATTGCATAAGGTCCAAATACCTAATGATTCTTAAACAATATCCTAGCAGACGAGACTGTTTTTATTGTATACAGTGGGAGTGGCTTGTAGTTATAAAGGAACTTTAGCAGGCAATGGTATACATTAGGAGTGCCTTCTGATTCTACGACGACCTGGAGTAGTCCATACATTTTGTTATATTCAGACATGAGATAGAAATACACAAACATACGAATATGTCATTCCTATATGTATATAATGTCGAATCCCTTACACAAGATAGCCGCAAACAGATTGGTATTTCATATCACTTACCAGCGAATGTAACCTAAACGCCTAATAAACAAAAGTAGTCATATTGCAACGACCAAACACTTATACGTGGAAATATCCTGAAGAATCATTGAGTTAAGGAATAAGAAAGATGTGTTTGACAAAACTAAATCATACTAACATAACATATTCAGAATGATGTACATTAGGACTACTGTTGCAAGTAGGGTTTTGCCGGACTATTGTATTATTATTTTTTTCTTCCGATTTTAAATGTTCTTGTATCACTTCACGAGAACATTAAATATACAACAAATTGTTGACTAGGTTTTGCAACATCGATACTGCTGTTGTCTCTAAATTGTTACAAGTGACTATGATAACAAATTGTATAAATGACTCATAATAAATCAATTTAAAAGAAGAAAATGCCAATTCCTACTTCTTCAGTAAGGTTAAGGAAGGTATCTATGTCATCAAGATTGTTAACTGCATTTGACTTGATCTCCTCCAGGCCTGTCGTCATTCTTTCATTCGACACATAGGTACAAATATTCCCAACCCTAGAAAACATAATAAAGAAAGTAGTGCAATACATTGAGATTTATAATATCATGTTTAGAATAATATGACACAGAAGATAGTTAATGAAACAGACACGTGAATGTTGCTTTTATTTTGTTAAGTTTGTCAGATCGAGAAATCATGATGTAAGCATTTCACAATAAAAATATAACAAAGCATTCTTCAATAAAATATTCGAAATATAAATATATATATATATATATATATATATATATATATATATATATATATATATATAATGGCTTTTACTTGCTAAAGCGGTATTTTTTCTATTTCTTAGATAATTACATCAAGTTTCTCTTTTTGATTTTGAGAGTACTTGTACACTTTTCTACTACAATTGCGTTGATTTCTTCTTTTTCTTCTTCTTCTTCTTCTTCTTCTTCTTCTTCTTATTATTATTATTATTATTATTATTATTATTATTGCGTCCTTCCTCCACCTTTCTCTGTATTTTAATTATTTATACACATGTTTCTTGTGTTGGGAATTATATCCGGCATGTAAAGATATTAGCCAGTGGTTCCCAGCCTTTTCGAATGTAAGGACCTCTTTTTAAACTTCACAAACGTTTGCAGACCCCACATGCTAATAATGGAGAAAATACAATACCCCCTTGGAATAACCCCGCGATCATCAAGAGATCCGCGGTCCACAAGTTTGGAATCACTGCTATGAAATCCGAGCTTCGAACAGTGACGTAGAGAACTTGGTCAGGTAAAACAGCATAACACACACACACACACACACACACACACACACACACACCTAACGGTGAATGACTAGGTTAGATCTGTTAACCAAATTGTGACCGATTCGAACATGAATTTTCTTTTGTTCACAGATATTACAGGGGAGACAAAACCATCGAATGATGCATTGGATAAAGACCAAAACCAGTTCAAAATAAATGAAAATTGTGCTATATTATGTAGTTCCTCTATTTGTGCTTATTACTTAATTAAGTAAAATTGCGTATTACTGAAAGTACATCAACAACACGGCAGATGCAGCATTATTTATTTAACTGTTATACTATATTGATTGTATTTAAACCGGAGAAGAAGGATTGGTAGTTATGAGAATCTAATGTTTCTGACTTTAATTTAGAGATGATTTATCAGAAGGTAGATTAAAACGGGGTTAATCAGGATGCCAAAGTCAGCAATTGGGACGGGAAGAATGGACTCTTGTTCACAATAAAAGAAAGAAAATAAGAGATGTGAATTTAAAATAAAGATGTAAGTAATAATATAACCTGCTAGAGAAACGTTTCTGCGAATGTTACAGGAATAAAGTCTTATACTTACAAAGCGAAAGTGGCGACGACGAACAAAGCACTGGAAAGGACTAGTCGGTGGCAGTTAGCGCTTCCAGAGAACTTGTGGTTGCTTTTCGCGCAACACTTGCCAAAGCAGCGACAGCAGCAAAAGAAGCAGCCAACTAGTGGGAAGGATATGATGAACAGAAGTCCTATAACGATGGCCACCGCAAAACCAAGGAAGTTGTGTTGCATCTGCATAGGAGAAGCATGTGAAATACAAAACCAAACAAATAGACATATCCGATAAAATTAGGTAATATACATTAACGTACATTTATATTACGACGTTTTACACACACACACACACACACACATATATATATATATATATATATATATATATATATATATATATATATATATATATAACAGCTTCCGATTTCACTTGAGCTTTTCCATTTACTCAAATCAGGCCTCTGCTATGGGCTAAAATCTCTTAACCCAAAGTAGAAAAGGCACATAATGAGAATCTTTGAAGAGCTTTTGATCAATATATAGTACATAACTATTCAATGGCTTTACTGTCTGTGGAAGGAGCTAGGCAGGTTTTAAATTAGCCAAAATTTGGCTAAGGATTCCTGTTGCCATACTCAGTGAGGCTGGTACACAACTAATGTCCTTTTAGCCCAATTTGGCTAATTCCTACAAAGCTGTTATTCACACTCTTAGGCTGAAACCAAATCTTGGCTAAATGAATGCTTAGCCAAAATTTGGCTAAGGATTCCTGTTGCCATACTCAGTGAGGCTGGTACACAACTAATGTCCTTTTAGCCCAATTTGGCTAATTCCTACAAAGCTGTTCTTCACACTTTTAGGTTGAAACCAAATCTTGGCTAAATGAATGCTTAGCCAAAATTTGGCTAACTGCAATATTGTCCCTTTCCATAATGTTCAGTATGACTTTTAGGCAAAGACCAGATTTTGAATAAATGTATCCTTAGCCAAAATTTGGCTAGTGTGAAAAACAGCATTTAGTACAAGCTGCATGTATGGCTGTTATAATCAAAAAGCGTAAAAACAATTAATTAGCAACATTTGGCTATTCACCTCAATGTCTCATACCATAATGTACATTTATGACCTCTAGGCAAAAACCAAAGTTTTGGAGAAATATGTTTTGCAAATGGATGATCAGCCAGCATTTGGAAAAATTAAAACCAAAGCTTGGAAAATAGAAAAATAATCTTTCCTTCTTTCAGAACAAGTGTTTATACAGTAGACTCATGCTGTATGGAACCCTTTTAATTGCAAATGGAGTAGCACTCAAAACCTAGTTTAGTGGCCACCTACTTCAAAACTCCATCCTTTCCTTGCTCTAGTTTCTATCAAGTTTGCCTGCAGATGTTGACCACCTAATCAATGACCATTGTTTTTCTCCCAAGGATCCTTGTGTACTGTGTAAGTGATTATCTAAGCATGTTTCTTTCACCATCATGGGACTAATCAGTCACACTTAATACAAAATATTTGCAATCTCAACTGCCTAACTGATTTCAACAACTGTCTATAATTACATGTATATGGTTCAGTTAATTGCAATCTTGCAATGTACTTTGTTTTCCTTATATGTTATCAATCCTTCTAAATATCCATCTTCTTATATTTACTTGACCAATTATTATTTCTGCTCTTTCTCTCTATCTGCTGCCACCCTCTCACATTTCCTCTCTCATTATATTGTTTCATGCCTATATCTTAAATCCTTGCACATGGCACTGATCCAGCGTATACGTTCATCTGTTGGGCTACTAATGTTACATGTAATTTGAAAATGTACATAACTGAGCATAGAACGTAGAGTGTAACATTCAAATTTAATGAATGGGAGACTACCAAACCATCCCAGTGATTCTTATAAGGTTAGAGAATCAGAATAGTCTAGTAAATACTCCTTTACTGAGCTGTAATCCCAAGGAAATGAATAGAGAATCAAAATAATAATACAGTAAAACCTGAACACAGGCAGTTATCGAGTTCTTCTACTGAGAATGATAGTTGCGTAACTTTTAAAAGGTATGTTAGGTGAATTAAAGACTGCAGCAAGAACTAACAGATTGAGACTTAAATTTTTTATCTTGCAGATATCGGTCTCCCATAAACAAGATTTGTTCAGAAACGGTTGTCATCTTGTATGTCTAATTTAGGTAAATTACAATTTGTACTTGTTACACAGCAAGAACAGCAACTACTACTACTACTACTACTACTACTACTACTACTACTACAGTAATTGCCACTTAGATTACAAACTTAAAGCATGGAAATAAAGCACTGAAATGGTATAGTGAAACATATTTTCATTTCAGTCATGCATTATTCACCTACTCCACCAAAATAACTTTGAGGCTAATTTATATGCTTAATTATTAAAGTGCCCTGATTTTACTGCATTAAAATCATTTTAGTATCATTAATTAATTCTTCTAAATTTATTTGACTTTTTCAGTAAATCTTCTTTGTATCTTAATAAAGCTCTGTAACTTAATTATATTAAAAGAAAAACAGAACGATACAAATTATTAAGCAGTTTAAGTTATGCATTAGTATGAAAACATCACAAAATTACTAGCGTCATCATATGCATAACATTAATGTTTGTTTTAAAATCTGTCTGCATACTAAAATCTGAAGACAATTTCAAATGCCATATGTTGCAGATTTCAATGGGAAAAGAAGAAGAGCTGCATTAGAAAAGGAAAAATCTGTGGCATGTGGGTGCAATAGTCATTGCAATGACAACTTTACAACGGAGGACATTTTAGTCTGGCGACAAAAATTGCATATACCGGTACTACCTGAAGGACCTAAACGGATGACAGTACTCATTAGCATCATCCGAGGATGTGCAGTGACATATAAACATACAAAAACACAGACTTTCAAGGTCAATGACAAGACTGTATGCAGGTATGTATGGAATATAAAGTCATATTTGTTATTTTCAGACACCTTCCTTGTACACAACAAGATTAGTGTTTTCATTGAAACTGTCATATCCATCAGCACCATTACAATAACACCATAAATCTGACAAATTTAAATCTGAAGGAATGTTATATGCATCAGAAATCAGATAAAGAGAGTTGTACACAATTTAAGCCATATTTAAATGTTAAATCAGCTATTTAACATTTGAGACTTAGTTTATATCAAAATCTAGTTGTCATAGATGCTCATCAGTTTTTGGACAAATATAAATAAACATGTATGATTTTCGGCATGTGTTTATGACCAGACCATTTTTAATACAATTCAAATCAATTTTAAAAATATGAATTTACTTGAGTGGGGGAGGGAGATGTAGACCAAATTATATATATAGTGTTCTTTTAAAGATTTTAATCATTAATTATTAATCATGAAACACTACAGTCAAATGTAATGGGCAATTGTTCCAAAATAAACATGGTTTAGTACCTAAACATTTATCTCTGAAAGACATGCATTGTTTTATGGACATTTTATAAGAAGCAAATAAATAGTTTGTTCAACTTCTCCTTTTCAATGAAATGTCATGTTAAACTTGGAAATACCAGTTATAAAAGCACCGGAGTGAATACTTCAAAATATTTCCTCTGAAGACTGTTACATTGAAACAATTATGTAATATTGATACAATACAGATACAATGAGTTAATGTTTCAAATAAAATGTGCCAGTAAACTTCTAATGGTTTATGATGAGTTAGAAAGTTGATTTAGCAAGAATTATTGAAAATTGAATGTGCAACTCTCAATTATATCTCACAGAATTATGATACCTATTATGATATTTAAAAAGAAGAATCTGAGTGTTAATTTTCCAACTAAATTGCAATGAAATTTGAACATTATTTATTATTTTTTATATTAATTTCTTCTATTATGACAGTAAAACAATCATTCAAAAGACTTGCTTAGTTTAGTTTAAAATAAATAAAATTCATTAAAAAATTACTGATCCAAATTTTTCAGGTATACATAACCCAACAAGTCTCAGGCAGACATCGAGTTGAACGAGCAGACAGAAAAAGATATGATGTTGGGAGACATGTTTTGTACCTTGCAGATGCAACTATCATTCAAATTGGTCAGGTCATGGAAGTTGCGCCTGCTGATATTACAATTAGATTATACAGAACAAAGCAATTTAAGGTGTCACTGACATCATGTAAACAGCTGACAATATCAGTCAGCAATATTTTACCAGGGGAATTCGAATTTCCTGCTTCAAGAAAATTGCCGATAGGCATAAAAAGACTTATTGAAAAGAGATCTTTTATGTTAAAGTAAACGTTGTTACAATGTTCACCATTTCAGTCATATGTTCTATAATAATAAAATTTGTTATATATTTAAATATTTGTTTTAATAGTTTGGTTTTCTTTAGATTTTGTACACATCCATCTTCCTGTTGGTCCATCTCTCTTTTAAATACTTGATAAAGTTTGTAGGTTACAATTTTTGATTAAATCATTTTCAATGACGAAAATCATTGGTGTGATAAAAATACACAGTCATTTCATTCACTGATTTATTTCTAACCCAACTCTAACAAGTAAGGCCCTAGCACTGTCATTGTATGTGGGTTTTATGCTTAATGTACATTATGTACTAACACTGTGCCATGTTAGAGTAACATGATCAGAACACACATCTCAATAAAGCAAACCTCCCCACTGCTCTGTACCATACAATGACTGCTACATTTCACTGATGGACTCCAGTCCAGCATTACCTATCTGGCCTCTCCCATGTGTACAAACCAGCAAGATACTTATGATCTTCTGGCAATCATATACTCATTATTCCCACTATGAAAACGAAGTCATATGTACAACATTCATTTGCATACCAGGGCCCAACAACTTGGAATGAATTGCTAAACGAAATTAGACACAAAGACACTGTAATCTCTTAAAACTCTGATAAACATGTCAACTGCAAAAGCAAACTTAAAGACTTAATGTTGTCTCCTTCCTTAAATATTTTCAGCATGTTTTTTTTTGTTTTATAGTTTCATGTGTTTTTTTGTAGTCAAATAATTATAGATGTTGTAAAATGCTTAGAGCTTCTAAAGATTAGGTGCTATACAAAGTCCTCATTATTATTATTATTATTATTATTATTATTATTATTATTATTATTTACACTATGGGTGAGTCTATTTCCCACCAACATCATTATTATGTACATAGAAAAACCACTTGTTAAATCCATGTGAAAGGCAAATGTGTAGCATTCATTTAGCCAAAATTTGGTTTCAACCAAAGAGTGTGAAGAACAGCTTTGTAGGAATTAGCCAAATTGGGTTAAAAGAACATTAGTTGTGTACCAGCCTCACTGAGTATGGCAACAGGAATCCTTAGCCAAATTTTGGCTAAGCATTCATTTAGCCAAGATTTGGTTTCAGCCTAAGAGTGTGAAGAACAGCTTTATAGGAATTAGCCAAATTGGGCTAAAAGGACATTAGTTATGTACCAGCCTCACTGAGTATGGCAACAGGAATCCTTAGCCAAATTTTGGCTCAGAATTCATTTAGCCAAGATTTGGTTTCAGCCTAAGAGTGTGAAGAACAGCTTTCTAGGAATTAGCCAAATTGGGCTAAAAGGACATTAGTTGAGTACCAGCATCACTGAGTATGGCAACAGGAATCCTTAGCCAAATTTTGGCTAATTTAAAACCTGCCTAGCTCCTTCCACAGACAGTAAAGCCATTGAATAGTTATGTACTATATATTGATCAAAAGCTCTTCAAAGATTCTCATTATGTGCCTTTTCTGCTTTGGGTTAAGAAATTTTAGCCCATAGCAGAGGCCTGATTTGAGTAAATGGAAAAGCTCAAGTGAAATCGGAAGCTGTTATATATATATATATATATATATATATATATATATATATATATATATATATATATATATATATATATATATATATATATATATATATATATATTGTTAACTAGAGTTAATATATTTTAGTGGTACAGTTAGGCTCTTATTTCTCTTCAGATTTCAGTCAATATGGTTCGCATGCATAGTTGTGTAATATCATACGTCTTAAAAATAGTTCCACTCAAACTCCTTTATACATAGTTGTGTAATATCATACGTCTAAAAAATAGTTCCACTCAATCTCCTCTATATATAGTTATGTAATATCATACGTCTTAAAAAGTATTTCCACTCAAACTCCTCTATAATTGATCATTTGAATCGAACTTTTCATATTTAACTCTAGTTGTGATTGTTACCTATCAATGATCAGTATTAAGAACACATTCTTGTTGTTATTTTCACAATTCTCTTAGTGTCTAGATAAACAAATCAAAACAGAATGTATTTTAAATGGTTTAGAAACATTAGACTTGGATCAACAGTGTCTTTGATTAAGTAAAGATAATTTCATGAAAAGAAACTTACCTGGGACTTTACTTCTTCTAAATTCAACTGTCCATTTATGACTTCTGCAAATACAGTTACAGCGCTCTGAGTTATCAAAATAAAGGTAGATACCAAAAAAACAAACAAAGAAAGTTAAAACTTCTACAATATTCTGACAGGTCTCTCCGTCTCACCTATAATTTCAAACTTGTCAACTTAAGAAACAGTAGTGTATATTTTGGTATGGTGAGATCGAAAACCGCCGCTGCGCTGTAACATGCAAAATACGAAACCATATTAAAACTCAGTGGTCACTCGCATTTTGTGTTTTACCCACTCGTGTGTTGAGAAGAGAAAATTGAAATCACATTATAAATTATTTGACCAATAAGACAAAGGGTATTATGAAATAAATTTACAAATTAATAAACCAGTCAGACTGGCTTAGAAGCGATGACAGGAAAATTCATATTGAATTGACTGCATTGTATAAATACCACTTTGTTGCTAACAGTGACTCCCGTGTGTGTGTGTGTGTGTGTGTGTGTGTGTGTGTGTGTGTGTGTTGTATCAATGATAATACCGAGAGATGTATACATTTTCATTAAAAGGAAACAAGTTTGCCGACACTATAAGTTTAATTTGTCGTTACGAAGCGCACATTTCGTAATGTATTTAATGCTTTATTGTTGTTTTTTTAAAAACTTATATCTAGTATAATGTTCTAAAAATCAATTATTAAGAAACAAATATCAACATATCGAAACGGCGTTCAAAAACCTCTCTCTTGTTTCCTTTCCTTACTCTCTCTCTCTCTCTCTCTCTCTCTCTGTCTCTCTCTCTCTCTCTCTCTCTCTCTCTCTCTCTCTCTCTCTCTCTCTCTCTCTCTCTCTCTTCGTTTGGACGACTTGATCTAACTTTAACATCATTCATAGGTGAAGAGAAACCGTGGTCTACAGCGCTTTCAGTTAAGGATCGCTTCCATCTCACCTAAGTCTGCGTGGGTTCGAGTCTCGGATTCGGATAATGTGGATATGTGAGATAGCTTACCAGTAGTTTCTCGTGGGTCGGTGGCTCCATAGGCGGATCACAATTTGATATACCAATATCATTTTATATCAATTTGCTTTATACTAACACTTTAAATGCCATGATTTTTTTATTTATGTGATATAAATAAATATTATACACACACAAGGTGTTACCCGGGTTGTTTTCGAAAATGATACCCTGCGCGAGATGCACATGGAATGTTTGCGTGACCAAGATGCAGTGTATTAATTTCAGTCGCATACAAATCGCATGCCTACATATCGTTTCATTAAGGTAAGTGGGTCTCCGTGGACACCAAGCGGTGGTTTATCAATGACAGAATACACACAACAGCGTTCAGGCACAATGCGATTGGGCAATAAACAGATCTTGAAGGAAATTGTGTAGTCGCAAGACTGACTGTTAATTCCACCAGTCTGGATTCCCTACTAGAAAAAGGCTTTGCCTCTCGTAGGTTCGATCCACACCTGACCGGATGATATCGTGTTGGTTGTTCAGGAATACGGATCTGGTTCTTATATCTGGAATCTGGATTGTATAAACGGATCAAACCAGGTCAGTAGCACGACGATATATATATGTATATATATATATATATATATATATATATATATATATATATATATATACATACACACCCTATGGTACCAGGTTGTATTTATGTTTATATACAACCTGGTACCATCAGGCGTGCCCCATCACAATTTGTACAAATATAAGAAAATGTTAAAAAATAGAAGGATGCCGAATTTGTACTTGCACATGCCCAATAACAACCACTCGGGTTCTAATCAACCGTAACAATTTACCAAGGAAGCACGGATAACATTTTTGATAAAGATCCATAAGGTTTATTCACTAATCTACTGGTATGCTGGGTAGAAAATATATTGAAAAATGAAATGTCTTGGGATAAACAAACTAAAAACATCATATACAAATGACACGGATGATTAGCAAACACACAACTACCCAGTATAAATCTTATGTTGTTGATGTTTAAGTGACTGTACAATATGCACGGATGCAAAATCAATTAAAAAAAGAACTCAAACATAATTTTCGTGGTACATATGAAATGTTCTTGAAAACCATTTAGGAGTCACCGGAGGAGGATCAACCAGCCGAGCAGAACTTGCCTTCAGCGGCCTAGGTAGATTCCCTACTGTTGGAACCACCCGAATATCGAACGGAATTCGTTGGTAGTTGACCGAAATGTGGGACCACAAAACGTTTAAAAGCAAATTTTTCAAAGTTCGTATCCATGACCTAACAACAGATTGATGAACTCGTGAATCATATGGACACACTCGAAGGGTCGAATTGCGCAGGCAACAACGATTCGAAAGATATCAAAAAGGCCGTGTCGATTTGCCAGCAGTCGACAACCATCCCCATTGGAAATGTGAATATGTTCCTCGTGCTTACGCATGACTTCACTGAATACGTTGGTGATCTATCTATTAGATCATTACATGTGCTTCATGAAATCATTGCCTGGATGCTGGCTGTGTCTGCAACAACAACCAGATCATCTGCAAATACAACCGCGATTATTACGAAGTAATTTTGCATGTTTTTGGGCGTCGATCACAGCTTGTTTGTTTTTAGTTTTCAAGCTTATCTCTAATGTGAGTGCGCGTTAACCGATAGCCTGTCATTACTAGTGAATATAATCAATCAAATCGCTGCGTTATTCAATACAAATAAGAAAGGAAATAATTTTGTGCTGAATTTGTGTATACACACCCCTGCACAGTATAAAACAATTGATAAAGAAACACTTATTTGAAAATAAAATTAACGAAACTAACCTTGCATTGTTATCATTTATTCGTTCTTTATCGAAATTTATTGAAGAAAAAAATATATCCTCGAACTCCGTATATGTCCCTTATGCGGCTTGCGTATGCATCCTTACTGTAGTGTGTATCGCTTATTTCAGATAAGGAAATCGCAAAAGAGATGAAAATATAACACGATTGCTTGAAAGCACACCCTTCACAATTGATAAACAAACACTTATTTGAAAATAAAATGAACGAAACTAATCTTGCATTGTTATCATTTATTCTTTCTTTATCGAAATTTATTAAAGACAACAATATATCCTCGAACTCCGTGTATGTCCCTTACGCGGCTTGCGTATGCATCCTTACTGTAGTGTGTATCGCTTATGTCAGATAACGACATCGCAAGAGAGATGAAAATAAAATACGATTGATTGAAAGCACACCCTTCACGCATAAGGTGCAAACTGACCAAGATTGTTTTATATCCAGGTTTCTGTACGGCGTTATAAAGAATTAAAAAAATCGGTCTTTGAAAATACATTCACTGTTAGTGCAACCGATAATATTTTCGTTAGCATAGGTTTCATAACTATTATTAAAGCCAGTTATTCATGTGTATACTATTGTGCTGCAATCACCAATGCCAGTTTGTAATGTTATGATTACATATGGCAAACAAATAGAAGCCTGGGTGATGAATAAACACAACTGGCAGCGAGCAATAAACTCCTTGCTTAAATTTACCGACATGATAAGCCAATTAACCCCGTAAACTGACTTTGGTGTCTTTTAAGTGTCCCGAATTTTTCGTGTGATGTCGGCCGACATAAGAAAATAATCTTTGATTACTTTCTACCAGAATTAACGCGAAGTTTGAAAATAAATTGAAACAATGGAAGTTTTGAAAGCGACATAATCTAGTGCTTTGTGCACGCATATCGATATCAGGATAAACAGTACGTTAGTTTTCAATAGTTCCATCTAAATGTTCACTATTCATAGTTCATAGTTTGTTATTCGACAACAATAAGCATATATTTCATCTTGATAGGATACATGTATGTCATTTATGGTTGGCGTCCTCTATAAGTGGGAAATCGTAGCTAAGGGGAAGGAACAGCATGGTATACTTCTATTTCCAGTAATAAAAATATTTCTTCTTTACACTTGATATGTTTTTCATTTTGTGAGAGTATAACTAGTTTTAATCATGTAATGTTAATCTGATGTTAAACGAAAAATGTTCGAGCGTAGCTGGTGACCTTTCAAACAAGTGTGTATCAAATTTATTGCACTGTGCAGGCGGCGTGTGCACAGATTCAACACAAAATATTTTTCCTTTCTTATTTGTATTTGCACGCATGCACTAAGAGATCAACTTAAAAAATCAAAGCAAACAATAGCATTAACTGGTAAGAGATTCACATTTCAGCAAACAAACACTGACAAAATTGCTTAACATTTCTCTCTCCCTCCCCCACCTCTTTCTCTCTCTCCCTCTCTCTCTCTCTCTCTCTCTCTCTCTCTCTCTCTGTCTCTGTCTCTTTCTGTCTGTCTGTCTGTCTGTCTCTCTCTCTCTCTCTCTCTCTCTCTCTCTCTCTCTCTCTCTCTCTCTCTCTCTCTCTCATGTGTAATTGAGTGTGTGAAATTAAATATATTTGTTATAATATCTCACGTACGCTACTCTTAGAATAATGGATACGTATTCTGTAGAATTTTACCTGTTATGTATTATTGAATTATAAATCAAAAGTGATAACGTGATCGGAAGACTTAAATTGAGAAGGTTGCAGTGCAGATGCATGTAATTGTGTCAGCATAAAATATAAATGTATATAAAATATATCAATATTTTAATTAGAACTAGCAAGATTTGTCAGTTTGTGTTTTCGCTCATATATATGTACGTTACCAAAAATGGTTATTTTCTTTTAAAGAATATCACGATAGTTTAGTTGTTTCAAATTTATATATTTATTAAAACCTATTTTAATTTACAACCTATACAAATTGTTACAACATTAAGCAGCAGAGGAGGTGAACAGACCAGCTTTTTTAGTCGTCAACGATGCTTCCTTCTAGTTAATATTAACTAGGAAGTCCTAATTTGTCAAATAAACCCTTCTAGTTAATATTTACTAGGAAGTCTTAATTTGTCAAATAAACCCTTCTAATAAATATTAAGAGAAGGGTCCATTTGGTAAAAAAAAAGATGCCATTTAGTTGACGTTCACCTCCTCGGCTGCTAATGCGCTAACTAAATATTTGATCAAGTCCTTAAGATTTCACAAATAAACTAATTTGTAAAACCTCACCTCGTAAATCAATCAGATTATTAGATTGGTCAGTGAGTTTGAAATTAATTCTCGTTAACAAATTATTATGACATCGCATATAGACTAGATTAGTTGGGTCTTCAATAATTAGAAATCCTGGAGGAGCCGTTGGTGCAAATGAATATAAAATATATCCTTGCTGAGCTTGATTTGATTGTTCGAGATTTATTTGATAATTTCCTTCGATAACGTCACATACTAAATTGAGCGCAATCACTGTTGAAATATTCACATTGTTCGGAGCAATATGTCTACCGCCGCCTTCTGGATCATTATTAAATTTCAGAATATTTGCTGGGGGATTCTTCGATTTTTTCCAATTATCGTGGATTCTTTTGAACCCAATATCAATAGCATCGTCAAGTTGTTTCTTTAGTTTATCCGGATTATATCCAGGGATTTTAAAATCTTTAATCTCCGTTTTATTAATATTGTATAGATCCGCAAACTTATCATGTAAGATTTCTTCATTTAATACTTCTTGAATAATTTTCGAGTGAAATATTTTCATATCGTCGATGATTTTATTACCCGTTTCTACGACGTTGATAAATTCATCCTTGGTGAGAGAGCCGGATTTAATAGATATTAGCAGTCGTGAAAAATCATTATTCATTACTGTGAAATTTCCGTTAATGAGAGGAACATAAATTGATTCAAAAATTTCTTTATTCAAGAATTTATTAGGAGCATAATCTTGATAATTTTTGACTTCATTGACGGGTTTTATTTTGTTGGTGATATAATCGGATTTCTTAGGTTCGGGTGGAAAATCCTTCGAATTTTCTCGCGAGTTATCCGGTGGTAATTCAGGCCATCCTAACACTGATCTTATAGAACTCTGATAAATATCTACAACGTATCCTTCTGTATTTATCTCGATAGCAGATGATAATGTTGGTTCGTGAACTGTTATAGCGATTTTTGATTCTTTTCCAGTGAGAGATTTTATTCTTCGTTGAAATTCAGCGTTGATCTGTTCGATTTGATATGACCCAGTTGGTATAGAAACAACCTGCCAATCTGGTGTTCCGTCTTCACGATTCTTGTTTGCAAATACCAAGGAATTATTCGGTTGTTGACCACCAAATGCTACCGATCTAATATTAGGCCAGCTATGATACACTCGTAGTTTTGCTAGTGCGATCTCGCTCACGGGAACAGGAATTGGAAAATTAACACTAAATTCGGGACGTGTTGAGGTTATTGATATCGTGCTTGTTTTCACTGGTGTTGTATTTGTTACTATTTGTTGAAGTAGTTCTTGCGACGACATTATTATTATTATTCTGCTCTAATTTCAGCATTGTTGATTTATACAATTGAGCCATCGTTGAAAATTCGCTATCTGATATTGTTGTGTCATCCAACGACGATGATATCAACGAGGATAATTGCGAGTAACCGGCAGATGCAATATGATATTTAATTAAATAATCATGTAGTTTACTCTGGCTACACGATGATAGTTTTTTTGTGATCCCAGTTAATATACCAGCAATTGTAGCCACTGCGGAAATAGCGATTGGAACTACGACCGGAGCAATCATTGTAACCGAAGATAGTATTATTCCAGCAGCAGTGATTACTCCTGACACCGAGTACACGGTGATATCAACTGTGGTTATTCTTCGTTTGTATTTTTTGATTTTTATTTGATATTCTTCACAGAGAGAACTGAGTTTAGTTTGAAATTCTCTGACTTGATCATAGCGATACTGATTCGATGATGGAGTCATTTTATTTTAAAAGCGCTAGCATTTTCAATTACAAATTACTTTGTAATTTTGAATCGTGAAAGAATTTTTAAATCAATTTAATTGTTTACTTAAATCCACTACGAATTCTACGTAGCACGTTATTGAAGCCTTGGCTAGATTTTTATCTGTATTCGTTATCTTGAATTGTTCAATTGTATCCTTGTCGATGATCGTTGATATCGTATTGACTCCAAATGAACTACTTGATGATATTTCAAACTGAGATTTAATCGGTGATACTATTGTTAATCGATAAATACCCTTGACTGCTGCGGTTACGGTTAAAATATTGTCTGTGGGAGTCCACGTATATGATATGTGTTGAATCGTGTATACTACGTTGACGATAGATTTATTATGAGGAATTTTTACTTTTTCAACAACGCTTATCATTCTCATTGCATCATCCCTTATTGCGTTGTTGAATGTTTTAAGTTCATCGATGGATTTTTTAATATCGGGAAGTGTTATTTCAATTTTATCAAATGGGCTCCCAATAAACTTGTCCATGAGGTTTTTACGAAACGTCATAAATAGTTTCGTGTGTTTTTCATATTCAGATTGAAGAGTTGCTAGTTCTAACATAGAATCTTTTATTGTGGTGAGTTTTGGTGTGGTCACTGGTGGATTTCCAAAAAA
Source organism: Unio delphinus (assembly GCA_029339505.1). Taxonomy (NCBI): domain Eukaryota; kingdom Metazoa; phylum Mollusca; class Bivalvia; order Unionida; family Unionidae; genus Unio; species Unio delphinus. Next base: position 4,898,541 of record JAQISU010000044.1, on the reverse strand, counting down.
TTCTAGTATGGGTTTGTCAATTTTGTCAACTATATTTCTTTGTAATGCAGTAAACTGGTCAAATACAATTATATGATCATCATACTTATCATTAAGCGATTTTAATGAATTCACCGTGTTATCGTATGTTGTTAATTTATCCGTAATTGTTGAAACAAGTACACCTGGTTTGAGTTTACCCTCATCAGAAAATAACGCGATAGTATCCTCTGCTGCGTCTCGTTGTTTAACCAAAATATCATTAAGAGAGATATTACTACTTTTCAATTTACCCTGACGATCTTGAAATACAACTATTTCACCAGGATCAACATTTGCTAGGTTTAATATTTCGGATATTTCATCTTCGATTAGTTTTTTAACATCCTTGTTATCAATGATGGTTTCAACTCCACTATCAGGTTTTTTCAGCGATGATAAAGGTCGTCCCCAAATATCAATCATTATTATAGAAATCTTTTTATCATTTAAATCCTATGGATTTTCTACCGCTAGTATACTCATTTACTACTATATGAGGTGGTTTCGAAAATCTTTTGGATATAGCATCAAGTACGTTTAATACTTCATTACCACATATTGGTGGATCAAGCATTGTTTGTGTTGGTAACGTAGAATACCAAGTCCTCATTGGAAGGGTTTTAATATAACGCATAAATTCTTTTGGCGGCGCTAATCCATATGAGTCAAAATAAATAATCCCACGTGGATCAATCGCGTATGCAACCCAGTGAGTTCCAGGTCCGGAGCTGTTATCTAAATTAATAATACCGGTTTCAACATCATTTGGTTGTGCCGGTAACTGATCTCTCATAAAAACCCCTCTGAAATTTTTTATTTTTAATTTTTTAGCGGTATCAATTAAATCAAAATTGGACATGGGAACCATCGGTTTGGAAATCGAAGATTTCGGAACTATATCGTTCCTGGAATTCGAAGACCCTTTCCGCTGTACCATGAACTCGGGGTTCCTGGTAGTCTTAGACCCTTTCCTTTTTTTTTATACCCTTTTCCAGTTGCCTTTTTCAATGCCATTCCTGCTGCGGTACCAATAGCTCCTAATGCTGCTGCCTTCGCTACCGCTGGGGCTGCTGCGGCAATCAACCCTGGAATCAACCCTAACAACGGGAATATACCACCAGTCTTTTCCATGTTTTTAATCGCGCTCGTAGAAAGAGTAACCTGAACTCCTTTTTTTTCTTTCAGCGCTTTATTAAAATGATTAGTCTGAGTTTTCGTCAGCGATAGTTTATTCCCTCCGCCATTCATTTGATTAGGTTTCAGCGTTATTGTGGTTCCACATTGCTTAGCTGATTTGGATTGTAATTTTTTTATTTGACCAGGTGTCAATGTGACATTGATATTACTATACGACATTATACAAAATAGATTGATTCTAAATCGCAAGTGATTCTAAATTCAATTATAGATTTTCAACTGGTGCATCTACTAGTCTCATTCGTCCACCAACACCTTCAAGTATCATTGACTTATCACTGAGAATAACAGCAACCGCTCTATAATTCGTGATAAGGAGGGGAGCAATCCCACCAACTGCTGGACCAGTCGGACGGGTTACACGAGCTCGGAAGTGTATATCAACTACGGACTGTTTCATCAAGTCAAGATGTTCCAACGAAAAGTAATAAATCGGATACAGACCTTTAAAATCCAATTGTGATATTTGTAGACCAGTATCTACATTTTGATCACGTCCCATAAATGATAGCAATCGATGATAAACTCGTGCAATATGATTAGTTTCATAGTTAAGTTGTATATCCTCTGCTGGTTCTTGTTGTCCGTTTATTTTCAGCGAGACTTCACTACATCCAATTTTATCAAATATCATATGGGAATGTTCTTGATTATCCAATCGCGCTCTATTCTGTAGCGCAATAAAAATATGCCGTGGAGCTGAAACACCCTGTCGTGCTGCCAAATGCCATGTAAGTGTACCATCAATATTAGAATCCATGGTATCTGTGGACGTTGTCAACCAGCTTAATAATCTCTTTCCCCCTTGATCCATAAATGATAGCAACCGTGGTTCTACTGACAATGATGGAGTCAACACTGGCATCCACAGTGATAGTTTTGTTAAATTTACTCTACCATCGGCAACGCCAGCAGCGCGCCAGATTGCATTATTATCAGTACCCTTTCTCACTAGTGCTACAGTATGCTTTACTCCATAAATAACTTTTCTGACGTTTCTACAAAATCCAAATATGTGATGGAGCGGAATAGCACATGAAAAATGTCGACGTTGTCCCTGCAATGTTCCTTTTCGTGTTGCAAACCCTAAATTGAAATTATTATTAACGCTTCCGAGAATATCAAAGGCAGCACCTGGTCTGTCTCTATGTTCAGGGGTATCAGGTTGTACACCTGCAGTAGCTGCTGGAGTATTTATTTTAATATACGGAATGTGCTCAGCGTTATTAGTAATATCCTTAGAGAACATCATAGATGGACCGGCCGATCTTGTATAATCGTCAGAGTATCTTGCTAGCCCTAGTATTGTTGTTGCTACATCAACTTCACGTTCAATAGATTCGATTTCTTTTCCATCAATGAGATATCTTGCGCTTTCAAATAAAGCCATGATGCCATTGTTAACAAAACCAACTCGGATAGTTGGGTCATCTGCATATGGTGTATCATTATACTGTAAAAGTTCACCTTCGACTTCAATAAAAGCTTCAGCGGGTAAAAAGTATTTACTAGTATCATGAACTTGAAGTTCAATTCTTCCACGAAGATCAGGTTGTACTGCGTGATAAGCAAAAAATTGATAATCACGTACAGAAGTATCTTTAAGCACTGGGGCTTCCATGTCAAATGCAACATCAGGGTTTTGTTTGAACATTTTTATTATATATCCGATGGTCTAAATCAAAAATTCTGAAAGAATTCTGAAGGAATTTTGAATTGAAAACCCAAGGAATTCATTTAGAGAAAATCGATTTTCATGAAATTATGTCGACGGATTAGCCAAAAAACAATACAAAATCAATAAAAAAAACATCGAAAATTCGATGAAACAACATATTTTTAGCCTCACAGGATAAAAAATCTGATCAAAATCGATTTTCTCTAAATGAATTCCTTGGGTTTTCATCCTCGATTTTCATGAAATTTTGTCGACGGATTGCATAAAAACACTAGAAAAATGAGTAAAAACACTAGAAAAATGAGTAAAAAAAGTAAAAAATCTAACAAAATTAGCAAATTATAAATATTTTATAATATAAAAAAATTATTTAGTTGGGTGTATTTTAATAATGATGATGAAAATATCTGATAATGAAGATAGCGTTAGTAGAATCACAAGTGATTCTGATACAAGTGATTCTGACACAAATATTTCTAATGCTAGTGTTTCTACAATAACCATAACAACTGAGCATCCTATTCAAATAAATAGAATCACAAGTGATTCTGACACAAATATTTCTAATGCTAGCATTAGAAACACTAGTGTTTCTACAATAACTATCATAATTGGAAATCCTGTTCAAATAAATATTTCTAACGTTTCCGGCGAATCTTCTTAAACCACTTCCCGGAAGCCCACTTCCGGCTATCATATTTGCTGTTATGTTATCCTGGGCGTTAGTCATTAACGACTGTAGTTTTTTATCCACGGCGTTATTTATTATTTTACTAACCTGTGTAGGCATTACTGCAGTAGATGGCAGTGAAGTCATTCCAGAAACACTAGTGTTTCTAATGCTAGCATTTCCAGGTTTTGATTGGAAATTCGAAGAATTTCTACGTCGAACTAGCGCTGTTAGTTTATCCCGAGCGGCTGAAAACGCCTTACTAGCAAGATCACCAACAGTGTTAATACCCTTATCTCGGATAACATCAATTGCTTTCATTGCTGCCTGTTTTGCAAATGGAGCCACTTTTGGAGCCATTCTTGAAAATAATCCCATTATAGTATTACCGAGACCATCTCCATAGTATACTCGGTATTTTGGTAATCGTGAGTTTACCACGTAGACACTAGTTGGTTTATCATGGTTGTAGTGTATGATCATTCTTCTATATACAAAAACACTAGTGTTTTTCCAAATGCTAGTGTTTCCAAATGCTAAAGCATTTCCAATTATCTAATCGCTATGATAACCATGAGAATTTTCGGCTAACTCTTCAATGAAATCTCTATATGTTGCAATATCCATGATACCACCTTGAAATAATCGCCTACAGATATCAGCAGCTTCATTGATTATTTCTGGTGAGTTATTTCCGGCTCGTTTTCCTCCTACAAGTATTTCTAATCGTGCTATATCACCGAGAATATTGCCGGGACATGTTACATTAGAGTTTCCAACTAAACCACTGCCTGTTTTTTTAGTTGTACCAGTTGCACCTTGTGTTTTTATTTCTGAACCGGGTTTTGATTGTTTTGGTAATCTAAGAAATTCAGGGTCTGATTTAGCTTTTTTTACTCCTTCCTTAATTCCATTCTGAAAGTTTATATACGACTGTTCTTCTTTCCTCTTCTCAGAAAGATTCTTAATATTCTTCTTCGTTTTATACAACCAATCATACCACTCATCCTTTGGTATTTTACTATTTTTATACTCGTCTTTGAGAATTTCCCCTTTTATAATATAACTCTTGACAGCAAACTCACCAAAGGCGGTATAATCGCTGGGTTTTTCAAATTGAAATTCTTGTATATGTGATACAATCTCAGGTTTGAATTTGTCTATAAAGGAAACACGACTCTTCGTGGAAACTGCGCCTTCTTGTTCTTCTTCTTCCTCTTCTTCTTGTTCTTGCTGTCGTTGTAGTTCTTCTTGTTCTTGCTGTCGTTGTAGTTCTTCTTGTTCTTGCTGTCGTTGTAGTTCCATCTCCCCTGCGATTTCACCTGGAAGTATTTGTACAGCTTGTTTCGTTTGTTTAGTTCGTTTTGCTATTTTCTCCAACACAGGGAGAAGAGGCTTCTCTGTTCTAGGACCTTCTTTAGGGACATCTCCGTATATCGCCCGTTCAGTTGCTGTTTTCACATCTGTAGTTGCCTTGACAACCGGTTTGAAGAGTTGTTCTGTATCCTCTGTGAAGTCGGTGGCCATTGATTGCCGTTGTTGAAGTTTTTCACGGATTCTATCACGAAGGGGTAATATTTTCTTAAGAGCTTCAAGTCTTTCTTTAGTGTTCCGTGTAGTTAATGATTGTCCTATCATTATTAGAAGAGTATCACTAATTGTCAAATTAAAAAATCCTTTGGATTTTCAAATGCAAAGCATTTCATTGCAAATCATTTCGAAAGAAATCACTAACTAAAAAATGCAAATCATTTTAATACTTCCCCCTTACACACATAATTTTACTTCCTCATACCGTATCGGTTATACAAACAAAGGAGGCTCTCTACGCGTGGGCTCATCACCTTCAGAGTTTTCCATTAATGTTTTTAATTGTCTCACTTTACAATTAATAAGTCTCTTTTGTTCATATTCTAATCCTAATTGCTTACGTACACGTTCAACGATGCTACATAATGGTACGAAGACATTAACATCTTCAGTATTGACTAAGCTCTCACGTATAAGCTTTTGGATATTCTTAATTAAAAAATATTTCTTAGATAGGACATATTTTCCTGTCTGTTCTGCAAATTGTATATCCTCGAAATTGGTCATAATTTGATCACAATCCAAACCTGAACATAATTTTACATTTTCATCCTTCAACTTGTTGATTTCAATAATAATCAATTTGAGATTTTCAAGATTCATATATATATAAAAATATATTTGTTTAAATGCAAAGTATGAAAATTCTTTAGAATTAAAAATACAAAATATTTCAAATACAAAGTATTTCAAATACAAAGTATTTTAAAATGAATTCTGGATACACTAAGGTGTTGATCATCTTAGTATACCCAGAAGCTTAATGCGATTATAGGTGATTATGATTATATATAATGAATGAAGACGGCACAATTCACCGTTTGAACCCCCTTGGTGTTTTATACATCAAGCAGCGCTCAACGGTTACAACCGACAAACACATAACAATAGATTATAGGTGAACAATGAATGAATTGATTTCAATGACAATGACGACGGTACAACAATAGATTATAGGTGAACAATGACAATGGTATATACAATGAATTGATTTCAATGACAATGACGACGGTACAACAATAGATTATAGGTGAACAATGAATTGATTTCAATGACAATGGATGACGCGGGCTATTCTACATTCAAGTGTAAACAAAACCGCAAAATCGAAACTTTGGTTTTGAATGTCAATAATAACGTTCATACCACGTGTGACGGTGTGGTTTTGTTTACACTTGAATTTCGGCTAAATGCCCAATTATAATAAGAACGAATTTGTATATATACACTCATTACGACGAGGTGATATAAAATAGGTGTAGTGATTGTAATTATTTGTTTGTTTATTAGCGATCACTGACAATGTTGAAAACACGCATAATACTTGAAATAGACATTAAAAAAAATGTTTAAATACGACGTGTTTATAAAACAGTTCTGTTAATACTTGAAAAAAGACAAAATTGATTGTGTTTTGTTCAGATTTATGTAATTATAACAGCCAATGAAAAATCGAAGATTTTCCAATCAATGTTAGAAACGCTGGCTTGCCATTTTTAAGATCCGTAACTCTGTCATTGTGATTTATCACACGCGTTATACCTAACGGAGTTATCTCCCGTAAAATCCGTAGGATTTCTATTTACGTATTATACGTAAGAAAACTGAATTTTATTTTTAAAACGCTTTGAAAAAGCGGTCTTGGTTTTATTCTCAGCAACGCATTGAATAGAATACGGATAAATATCGAAATACTTACCAGCTGCGTTTATTGATTGAAATACTCCCTCCGTGTTATCTTCAGTATTAAACGATCTTACAGGTCTTTTCCCAATTGATTTATAAGTACCAGTATTTCCAGATGCAGTATTCTCACTTTGTGTAACAGCTCGTAAATTATTCAAAGAATTATTAGTCCTAATACCATCAATATGATCAATAACAAGACCATCCTTGATTGATCCGTTATACACTTCGAAGACGAAACGGTGATTATAATACTTCTTCCCTCCAGTAGTAAACGTCAAATACCCCATACCATTATCCCACCCAATAGATTTCCTATTTTTACAATGTCTAACAACACCATCACGAGAAGCTTCGTAGTTTTCAATAACAGAATGTCTTTGAAATTCTTGGTTCATTATATATAATATATCTATTTGTCTAATTCGTTAATTGGCTGAATTATAACATTAACAAATCTTTTTATATAGTCATCCGTAGTTTTTATGATTTTGCCGTCATTGACGTCGTCAGGATTTTTGATTCTTCGCTTGTCATAATAACGTTTTAACTCTCTATAACGCTTACCCCCGCAATTAATGCATAACTGCGATTTGCCTCTTACACCTACCCCACAATGCAAGCATGGTAAAGGCCCCTCCGAACCATTTCTCACACTCTGCATATGATACCCACAGAATTCATTTCTACATGATTTGTTACACGGAGTCTTTGATCCAATCATAAGCCATTTGCAATGATTCATTATATAAAATTTTCTTATTTAAATACTTGTTTTAATTATAATATGAAGGAGTTCAAGAGATTATCGAAAATTAAACCTTGGAAAAATGTTAGATTTAATCTCGATAGAATCTCTGATATACCTAAAAGTCTAGTAGATGATAAACCACTATTGAGTAAAATCAGCGACTGTTTTAATGAGTTTAAGCGTGATGGAGCATCTCATACGTGGTCGACATTTCGAATTATTGATGAAGATGTCAATATACCCATAATTGATGCTACTATGAATGATATAAGAGCAGCTGTGATACTTTCACACCTTTGCCAGAAATCCAAAGGTAAATTGCAAAGCAATTCTCTACGGAGGTATTTTTTTAGAATAAAATTCATTATCGAAGAGGAAGGTGAATGGATTATCAGAGATAAATTTGACCCAATCCTTAAGGATAAAAAAACTGTTATTGTGAGTAGAGATTCCAAACCAGGAATTTTAACTGGAATTGACAAACCATACTATGAGAAATCTTACCCTGTAACAGCAGTTGTGTATGGGTTATATCCAATAAATAATAATCCTAATATTACAAAACTAGCTCCGATGTTTTCATCGGCAATGGCTTTGCCACTTAATTGTGTAGCAACACGGTTAATAGAACACTTCACAAATGCATCTCGGGGAAACAAATTAACTGATCTACGAAGAAAAAAAATAACCGAATGGGAACTAACAGTGAATCAACATGGAGCAATGATTTCCGATATAGCTAAATTAGAAGCATTATTAAAATTTCCAATATCGGTAGCGACAATAACCGGAGAAGTATTATACGAACCGAAATATCAATCGCGAGGAGCTCCAATTGAAATTATTGATCATAACAAACACGCGTGGACACCCGCGGTAAATATATTTCCACGAGAAAGAACTGTTCGATATATCCCTAAAGAATTTTCAGATGATTTCTATGAAGAGAAATTATTTGATGCTATTCACACATTAACCAAAGACGACCCTGTGTCAGTATGGTTACTCAGGAGTAATGAGGATCCGGAAATAGGATTTGATCAGTTTGTAAAACCAAATGGTGAATTATATCGAACTGAAGAATTAGATACTAGAATGAGAAAAATCGCTAATGAATATTTAGAAGGAAACACTAGCATTTCTACAGAAAAACTACTTACGGATAGTTTTACTATTCCATCAGTGGTAGCTCACTTCGCACGAGAGAAAAACTCATGGCGTCCAACACGAAGTGATTTTCTCAATGACGTGAAGTTGAGTTGCATCGAATTTGGTCATGGAGGACTGTGGAATACAAAATACCATCGTGACGGTATGATTTCAATTGATATATCCGCGTGTTATCCTGGAAGTTTTCTCGGATATGGAGAATGCTCTGAATATTTTAAACGATTTGGACATCCCACACATGAAATGACTCGTGTTGCGATTAATGGTCCATTGCCTGATTTTGATTTAACCGGGTTCGCTCGTGTGATATCATTCGAATTAGCTACAGGGTTACATCCGTGTAGTTATCTTTGGCTTGGTAGACATATATATGAAAAAGCGTGGATGCCAATTGTGCTATTGCGGTATATGATCGATTGTGGTATGCTAATATCGTTAATTGTCAGTGAAGCGATTATTTGTTATAACGCTCAGAAAGATGTTTGGTTACCAAAACCCGATCTCGAAAAAATAATTAACGAACAACGAAAACAATTTCTAGATGGAAATTCGAAGAATTTCAGCGAGGAACAAATCATAGATTGGTCTAAGAAATTATTCGAAGGTAGTAATAGAGAGGCTAAAGATCTCGGACGAAAAATAATCGGTAAATTCACTCAAGGTGGAAGATTTGATAATGCAAAATACTCTTCGAGATTAATCATAGACGATGAAGAATACAATTTCATAATATCTGATTTAATAAAAAAAGGGAAATTTGTAACCCGTAAGAACGCTTTTCTATCAGGGGAATTAGATGAGGAAGCTTACAAATCTGCGAGCGGAACTAATAATGTTTGGGTAGATGATGTCCTTCGAAATGGTAAGAAACTAGGTACGGTTGTTACCTACTGTGATGGAAAAAGTTGTCAATACACACATTTGAGAAGTTCTATGCTAGCCTATTCTTGTATTAATCTATTCTCGATGATAAATAGATTTCCTAATACCGCGGTTAGAGTAGCTACTGATTCGATGTATATCCATGAAAAATACAAATCAGATGTAGCTAAATTCACAGATCCTAAGGAAGCGTGGGGGAATTGGAGGTTTAAAAAAGAAACACTACATGAGTATTGTAAATCCGCAGACGTTGCTATGGATGATAAATACTTGAAAAGTAACCATAATATCTCAGAGATTCAATCAGAATTTTCTACTGCACCGCCCGTATCAGATCCGATTTGTAGATACAAGACAGTTTATTTAAACGGCTGTGGTGGATCAGGAAAGACAACTCGTGCAATCGAATTATTTCGTAATAGAAACACAAGTGTTTCTAACATGATTGTGTTAACACCAACTCACAGACTCGCCAGAGAGATGATAGCGCGGGGGGTAAAAGCTTGTACCTATCACAGCTTCTTTCGATGGAAAGGCGATAATTGGACTCCTGATCGAATGGGCGATAAATTCATTCCTGATGTAATAATCATTGATGAAGTATGTACTATATCGTTGACAGTATTACAGACATTTCTATCATGGTTGTTGACAAAAAACACAAAAGTCGTCATGTGCGGGGATCACGGCCAACCACAACCATTTGTTGGTGGATCTCCATATGAATGGTTAAAAGGATTTGTAGATTATTATGAAGAGATTAATACCGACCATAGATCACTTGATGAACAATTACGAGAATTCAAAGCGCTAATTAGATTACAACCGGATAAAATCCAATGTGAAATAGCGCGTGAAATAATTTCAGAAACTCCCATGAATGATTTTTGGGAAATGTGGAAGCCAAATGATTTAATAATCGCGAGTAGAAAAATAGTCAGAGACGCACTTCAGATGAAGTTGTTTGCGCTACATAAAGAAAAATTTGCAACGCTTCCAGTACCACTCTGTTATAGACCTAAGGATACACGAAAGCAGAATATCGACGTTGACATTCCTGGACAACAACAAAAGCAGAATTTAGTATTAAATGATATTGTGCTGGTTGATATCAGCGTCGTTAAAGATGCATTAGGTGCTGATAAATCCCCATGGACGTTAGGTTATGCAGCAACAATACACTCTTCACAAGGATTGACTATATCCGATACAACTCTTTGGATAGTAGATAATCATATTGAGTGGTCAAATTTAGTTTATCTCGCAGTATCCAGAGTACGGCGAATAAACCAACTTCGAAGAATTGTGGTTAATGATAATGATAATACAATAAGTAATATACACGCCGATGATAATATAATCAGAAAAAAACTCTCTGGTTATAAACAACAGGATAAAAAAAATAAAAGAGAATTTGACATTGATGCTGAATTAATTAAGACACTAAAGCAACAACAGAACAATCACTGCGCGAGTTGTAATTGTATAATGAGTTGGAATTGGTCGGATAAAGATCCTCGCCAATTTACCGTAGATAGAAAAGATAACAATCTCGGTCATGTCAGAAACAATGTGATGTTGACTTGTCTTGAGTGCAACAGACGCCGGGGTGACAGCACCCTGGGTGCTAATTAAGACCACGCGGTGGCAATTGAGTATCCTCGGGAATCACTTGTAATTGTTTGCGTGTAAATCCTCGCTGAGGAGCAGTTGAATCCAGTCTATAGATTGGAGGTCTACCAGTTGATCGTGTTATACCGGATATGTTATGCGTAGTGACGCTCCAAATAGGATCAGTAGCTCTTTTTTTACCACCCTCAAGCTCTCCTGGTTCGTATAAGTACCTTACAATGACATTACTACGAAGAATTGGTTCTTTGAGATCTTTTTGTGAAATTCCTTGGATTTCCATTTTGATAGACGCCTTCTTAATAGCGTTGACAGGTTTTATATTAATTGTTCTAGTAATCTCATTATTGATTGCGGTAATCACAGCTGGTAATCTCTTGACCCATTCACGGGATCGTTTATCCTGGATGAATTCTTTTGCGTATTGATATCCGAATAACCGCTCAGCAAGGGTTTTATTAAACCGTTCAACAATTGCCTGATCGCGATGTAGCGCAGTGTGTCCTCGTCTGATGGCGACATTATGATGTTTCATCGTAGATGTAACAACACCTTGAAATTCCTTGCCAGGATCAACTTGTAACAGATTTGGCCAGCGCAGAGGACCTCGTCGATAAATCCTCTCAAATGCAGAAGCTACTTCAGTAGATGATTTTGTCCTTAACGGTTCTGCTTCTTTGTATCGACTTGCAATATCAACTAACGTTAACGCGTATTTGTAACCGTTGTCATGCGGCAGAAATAGTATATCAGCTTGATGAACTTCATTAGGTGTTGTAACATCAAAATGCGAATAGTTAATTTGTTTAGGCGCTGGTAGATAAATTTGCCATATTGCCTGTTTAGATAACCAGTTTGCCGCTGTAGTTTTTTTCACCTTTGATGCACTAGCTAGTTTATTGATTGCTGCGTAACCTCTCCAGTATCCTCTCGGAGAATAATAAATAGATTCCATATTAAAATGCTAGCATTTTCAATTACCAGCACCTAACATCAATTTACCCTTCATAGCAGATTTTACCAACCACGAAGCCAATTTTTCTTTGAAGGATTTATCAGGAATAGCATTTAACGCATGAATTAATTTTACATCTGCGAGATGTCTGTGTTGAAGATTGCTGCTTTTATAAGCGACATCATGAGCATGACACGCCTTATCAATAGCGTTTATTGGATACTCGCCGGGTCGGGGTAAATTTTGATCATCAAGTCTGATATCTAATCGTGTTCCCGGTCCACAGTAGCTATATCCTGGAAGGTGCTTTTCTCCTGGATACTTTGCCCACGGTGATCCTGGGAGTTTTGTCAATTTGGCTGCAATATCACCTCCTCGTTTTTTTTTAAAGGTTTCGTGGAAGTAAATCTAAATTTTTTCGTACTACATTGTACGCATTTACCAGAAAGCGCTGATCGATTATTTTTCGTTGTAATCGTCGTCAAGTCATTTGTGCCAGTACGCGTCCTACACTTCACACAATATAGATCCATAATTATATTATATAACGGCATGAATGTAATTGATTATTCAGCTACTCGACGACGGGAACCTATTAGACACCATGCAATGTTACCAAATTCTATTCGCGCGATTATCATCGGACCATCTGGAAGTGGTAAAACACAATTGCTACTTAATTTGATAACGAGATGGATGAAGTGGGATAAATTGTACATGATTGCTCCGAGTGTAGACGATCAACGATGTTATGAAGTATTAAAGGATTTTAATGATGCCGCGCAAGAAATTAACGGCGATGGTGTTATTGAGTTTATAACCGATATCGAAGAGGCACCGAATATTGATGATATTGATGGAAGTATTAACAATTTAGTCGTATATGATGATATTATGTTAGATAATCAAAAGAATCCTGCTAGAATATTTTCCAGAGGCAGACATAAAAACACCGATGTGATATATATCACTCAACGTTACACTCAAATACCAAAAGTGATCAGAGATAACTGCAATATGCTGTGTATATTTAACGGAGTTGATACTCATACTCTTAGAAATATTTGGCAAACTTGGTGCGGTGGTGATATGGATCATAATCGATTTAGACATTTCTTTAGCCACGCTCAGACAATCCCACACGGATTTGTGACGATAAATTTATCAGACCCTCGGACAAGATATCGTATCGGACTTGATCAAATATTTAGTTAGCGCATTAGCAGCCGAGGAGGTGAACGTCAACTAAATGGCATCTTTTTTTTTACCAAATGGACCCTTCTCTTAATATTTATTAGAAGGGTTTATTTGACAAATTAAGACTTCCTAGTAAATATTAACTAGAAGGGTTTATTTGACAAATTAGGACTTCCTAGTTAATATTAACTAGAAGGAAGCATCGTTGACGACTAAAAAAGCTGGTCTGTTCACCTCCTCTGCTGCTCATTATCTTAACATAAATTGATAAATCCGGCATAAATAGTACAACCTACCAATTCCTCACCCTATTCGATCCCACAGCTTCAATCATCGTTTTCCTCGTAAAAAGAGAAAAAAAAAGTAACTCTTTGTCCCATCATCACTCTTTTGGTTACATCCATATGCAATACAATGCACCATATTTGCTGCATAAAAACACGATCGTAAGATATGTCACATAGACATTTACCTGGGGAAATTAAATAACAGGGATGGCTAAGTAGAATATAAGAGATAACGTACGTCATATCCGTTTTTTCACGTGGCAACTATCGATTGTTTGTGGAGATTGACGGAACAAAATTCATTTATGAAAGCGAATTTTAAGTCTAAGCAAATATTTTTATGGCGCGCATACATAACAAATGCGTTTAGTTTAAGACTTATAATATCTTATGTTTGTATAATATAGGTGACCAGTGACCTTTAACAATTGTAGTCATATTGAAAATATGTCTGTAGTGTGTCAGTTTATAGCGATGTCTAGAACTGGGGCATCATGCAGCAGACATGTAGCATCATGTCCCACCCAGTCACGTTATCTTGCCACCAAGCCAACTTGTCCTAACATAAACCAGCTGAGTGCCACACGATTAATGCTAAATGATGCAACTGCTAGCATGCGTACTACGGCATAACCGACTTTTGATCCGGAAATCGGATTCCACCGGATAGTATGAACTTCCGGTTAATCAGAGTCGGACTTTGTTTGTTTGTTTGATTAGGATTTTTAACGTAGCTTTAACAATTTTTCAGTCATATCGCTACGATGTCTGCAGTGAGGCAGTTTATAGCGATGTCTAGCACTGAGACATCATGCCGCACACATGTAGCACGATGTCTCACCCAGTCACATTATCCTGACACCAGGCCAACCAGTCCTAACACTAACCTCTTAATGCTGAGCGTCAAGCGAGGCAGCTGTTAGTACCATTTTTGTAAGTCTTTGGTATGACTCGGCCGGGGATCGAACCGACGAGCTCCCGCTTTCGGGGCGGACGCTCTAACTACTAGGCCACCGGAGCGGTTCGGAGTCGGACAAGGCAGGAACGACCGATTCGGATAATAAAAATAATAAAGTTGAATTTATATAGCACCGTGTCTAACACTGCGTGTCATTCGATAGTGCGTTACTAAAGTTAAATAAGAAGTCAGAAAAGTCCAATATGGTCAACACAACCACGCTGTGAGACAATCTATTTGAACCCACGGGTGAAAACCGGAAATGAAGCCGGATATGGTAAAGTACTAAGTAACATGCTATACACGGCAAAACCAGATACCAGAAACCCGGAAACGGAAGATGAAACTTTTTAGAAAAAAAAATACGGATTTAGCATTTCCGATTAATCGAATTGTATCCGGAATCGGAAAAATTTCATGCCCAAAATCCGGAATCGGAAATCGGTAGAAAAATGCTAATCGGTTATGCCCTAATTCGTACCTACGAACTCGCACATCCGAGGCGGACACTCTAACCACTTAAGCCACTGGAGCGGCTGTGTGTAAATAAAAGTATCATTTAATTATTGTGTTATTTATACATTTCATTTTTTTAATGTTAGCACAATCGTGTTCATTAATTATAAGGTCTTTTAAACCAAGACTTCCCTTTAGCACTAACATGGTCTCAACATATTAAATTCTTTCGGAACTAAATGAAATTAGTGGGATTTTAGAGTAAGTGCTCTTTGGGGAACAGGTTTGAATCATCCTCGTTTGCTGTGTAGACTCACACAAATCCTTCAAAACAGTAACATTCAAGAAACATCTTATTTTCTGTGAAGGCCTAGATGTTTTATGCTGACTATAAACAACATTTTGGTCTAGTCAACACCTCTCCAGGAATAATAAGATATAGTATATTAATGATTTTTTTTCTTATGCAATACTAATTGGTTGGCTCATTGTGTAATGTAATACAAAACGCCATGCAATAACAACTGAACTTCTCAGTATGGTGGTACACAATGCTATGCAATAACAACTGAACTTCTCAGCATGGTGGTACACAATGATATGCAATAAGAACGTATTGGATCAATTGGTTTGATAATATACACAAAACACAAAAAAACAAACTAATCAAATTGTGCTCGGCCATTTCTAATTTTGCAAGGATCGTCAAGACCTGATAAGAATTATTATTATTATTATTATTATTATTATTATTATTATTATTATTAATTATTATTTTGTATGATATTATGTTATCAGCTGTAACGTTAGCAATTACAATGCCCTTACAAAGTTAGCAATATCAAATAGAAACAATACCAACGTTGTCAAGAAACGTTTTAATTGATCAATATCTGGGATGATTATTATGCAGAATAGAAAATGAATTTTTCCCTGGTGAGAAACTTTTAAAACGGAACGTACAATAGCCATCCAAACGTGATATTTTTTTCAAAACTCAAGCGCCAGCGATCTGAAGCTGAAATCTAACGATTTTATGTTAAAAGTAGAATGAACTTAAATATTTAATTTTCATCTGCCTAAGTCAATTTAGATTAATCTAAGGAATTAGTCTGCAAGTAAATTTGTTAAGTTGCCCATTATATATTATACCTATACTACAATTGTAAATGGTGTAATTACCTTATGATCAGTCTTAACGTCTATAAAAAAAGCTTTGAATGGGAGGGGGTAAGGTAATGATGGTGAAGTTTTCATAAACTGTTGTTTCTGGCAAATTAAACTACAGTCCTACCTGTTTATCTCGACATTCTCGGGACCGAGGAAATATTGTCGAGATAAGCGGATGTCGAGATAAGTGTTTGGGGTGGGTGGGCGGGTGTCTGGGAAAAAAAATGCAAGTTAAATTCTTCAGTAAGGGGTAACCGGTCATCAGTGAGTAGTATTTACACTTTGAAAAAAACAATGTAAATGACATATTTCATAATAACAATACTAAGAAATGAGTCATATATTTGATATTGTTTGGACTTCAACGGTTGATATCACGATCTATTAATACTTGTTTTAAAGACATATATGTTTACAAGTACAGAATTCACTCAATAAATTAACTAAGTTGACTTCCTGGATATCAGAAATGGTACGATCATAAATTTAGTATCATAATAACCTCAGTGTTTGGTTTGATTTGCGTTCTTTGTTCGGGGAGTAGGTGGGTGGTTGTTTTGTTTTCATGTTTTAACAAGTGTGCTCCAAATAGAATGTTTAATTGTAACAATGGTTCAGATTTAATACTCAGTAATTTCTTTTACTACAAAAAACATACACTTTTTAGATACACCTTTCACAATTTACTTAATAGACGGAAGTACATTTTAAAAAGGATATTTTCATGATTGGTTTGGTTTTGTGAATTCAAAGCAAAGTTTTGCACATTTTTATATGGCGGCTAGAATTATTGGTGGAGGATATTCTGGTTAGATACTGGGATAACCCACTGACCCACGGGAAGCTACAGGCATGTTTTGTCCCATATCCACCCGGGTCAAGCTGGGACAAACCCACATGGACCGAGTTGAGATGTGAATGATCTGTTAGGACAATAGCCCACTATGACATTGGAGGCATTAAACCATTCGGACACCCGGGGACCATATTTACATAAATATGGACCATTGCACAATAAAAGTAGAATAAATGATGCAACAATTGTAAAGATAGAACACTACTCGGTTGTCTGGATAAATTATTGACTAAACATTTAATTTAGCAGGAAACTTACTCTTCTTTTTGATACATTAACAACTATTTCTAATATTACCAACTGCGCCTACTAATTTCACTAATTTCACTATTCCAATGCCTAATGTCACCACCAGGTTTATGAAATTAAATGTAATAGGATGATGATAAAAGATAATATGTAACGATTGGTTCCATCATTGAGTAATCCAAGCAGAAACTGTTTCACAAAATCGAAATTTAGTCTCTTTAAATCACTTGCTAGAAGGGATCATACATCCTAAAAACGCTAAATTATGGAAAATTAAAGAATACCGCTCATTTTCGTACCAAGCAAACCACTTTACTAATCGAGTTCCTTGTGATTCATTTTTGCACTTAATTGAACTTACCTTTAAAATATTTGATGTGGTTTATTTCAGGGCTACATGTTTTATCAACTTAGTAGTACAAATCAATCTAGCCATTGCCCGAAAGTAATGAAACTAATATGAGCACTAAAATTACCACTTAAGTTAAATTAAAATAATTAGTTTGATTTTGTATAACGTCAGAATCACAAAACTTTAGGCATTATCATCAAGCATATATTAAAACATAAATGTTTATTTTAAATGATACCGATATATCCTGTTTCATATTAGTTTGACACCGATATATTCTATTTCAATTTAGTTTAAAGTTTTATTCCACTTTTTTTTCGTCTTCAGAAATAACTATGACGAAATGTAAATGGGCGGCTGCGATGGCGGGATGGTTTAGTTGTTAGTTGTGGAAGATGTGGTGGGGGGTTTGGAAGGGGCCTGGGAGGCTAACCCTGTATTAAATAGTGTTACAAGCACAGGGGTATTCACTTGACCGAGCGGTGTCAAAACCCTGGCGCGAGTCACGCTGGAAGTCATATGTTTTCCCCAAATTTCCAAAGACTTCCATACAACTTGAGTTGTAAAATGGAAAGAAAGACGTGTCTGCTATAATTATTAATCTTTGCTGTAATCAATGGGCGACCCAGAGGAGACAACTTGCCCAAACGTCCATTAACTGCACCTTTACATGGTTTTTCTTCATTATCATCCGTTTTCCGTACCGATAGCTTGTCATGCCATATAAATTACACCAGTATTCCCTTACTAACTGGGAAATATTTAACTGCGCGACCCTAGGCCAGTCCATCCACAGAATTTCCGGCGTATCACACTCATATACATACGCCAATTTTCCACTATGGCCACATAAACGGTACCTACCAAGTTCCAACTTATTGATTCCATTCTATAATTTACTGATTTCCAACCATAAATGCTGCCTTTCCAATCACACTACTTGTATACACCACTGAATTTTAATATGGACTATGTTACCACAGGGACAGTCATTCGGCTTGTACCCAAAATCACTACTAACCACCCAAGCATGGTTCAAATTCACTAACACTTACTCCAAATTTATGACAATAGTTTGTCTGAGCACAACATTCAGTCCATATTTAAAATCTTGAAACAAACAGTTGTCTCCAACAATTTCGCTTCGAGAAAGATTAATAGGCAAATGATAATTGCTGGAATATGCTATTGTTGTTATATACTTATACTCATTGACATTGACAGCCTATTAATATGTATGTATGTATGTATGTATGTATGTATGTATGTATGTATGTATGTATGTGCGTGTTGCTTAATATTAGTATGTCCAGGTCTCAGTTTTACCAAGAATCTGAACCATTCTTATCAATTTGAGATTATGAGGACATGCTTCTCATTAATTAAAATATTTAAATCAATATCAGAATCCTTATCATAAGTAAAGGTAGTGAAAAACGAATAAAAAAAGCTCATTCATGTACAATAGTTTTAAATGTCATTTAATTCAATTTTAATTAGGCTTACTAGCCTAAACCCATGTTTACACGATATATTGAGTATATTTTTTTTCACGAGGACTGCATGTGCGAAATAGCTTTAAATGCTGAATCTGTTATCCGCCTCAATTAAAAAATGTAGTAGTAGTAGTAGTGGTACTAGCAGTAGTATTTTATTTGCATAATACCCATCTATTGTTAAAGTAATCACATTTGAGAAAGTAATCATATTCTAATCACAAAATAAAACTAATAATATTTTCCAAAGATTAGTGTTTTTTTTTTAGTTTATTGAAATGATCAGTTTTCTTTACAAAGTACACCAGTTAGGAATACTCGACTTAGATGTAAGTGGTCGCGCGCAGGCGCTGATGTGAAATCCGGGAAGGTGGAGTAGTGACGATTATAACACGATATATGGTAAAGTAAAATGCATGGTTAACAAATTCAGTTACGACAAGCGAGTATGTAGCTATCGTTTGTTATATATATATTAACAGGAAATGTCCATATTTGAGATCTTCTTGTCAATCTCAACGGTCAACACCGAGCAAACGTGTTCAAAGAAACAACAACCTTTTCATACAGTACGGCAAATAAATCGTAAGTACATATTTAGAATCATAGGCTAAATGCATGATAGAAAGCGTTGCAAATTTACATATCTGACAATTAATAATATCTAACTTGTTCATAATCTACATTTATTGTTTAAAGCAGTTTAGATATTTTGTATGTTATGCAATGTAAATACGTTTAATAGTCATACTTGCACCAGAAAGGTCGGTGTCAGGGGTTAATTGATTAAAAATGTCCAAATTCAAAGAAAATGCACAAAGTGTGAAATTATTTAGTATTTATATTTTATTGTACTTTCATCTAAATATATGTTGCTTTGTATAGAAGTAGAAGAATAGAACATAAATTAATAGTTTGGTGTAAAGACAAACATATTTTCATGTACAAAAAATGACTTCTGAACAAATGGGAATACTATTTTGTTGCCTTCTTTTTGTGAAACATTACTGTCGCAAGAGTCTAACTGGTGCTACGTTTTCCTGAAATTTTGTTATGAAGTTAATTAGGGAAAAGGGGAAGAGAGATCTAGAGTTTGAATTAAATGCCTTTTAAATCGCGAGTGCTTCACTTCCGATAAAATCCCATAAACAATTTAAAACAACAGTATCTTGAAAATGAACAGTCTTGTTATTTAAAATACAACTCTACAATTTTATCTTACTTTCTAAAACAAGGGCTTGAGTGTGTAAAATTATACAAATTAATTATCCTTACATTGTAGTTCTCTTAATGGGAATGTTAAGTGTATTTCAATGTTCAGCATTAAAAACAATACTTACGTTTAATGAAATCATTTGGAAATTCTGTTGGAAGGGATGTATGAATAAAACTCCTGGCAAAGTCAAAAAGAGGCTCCATACCACCCTTTTTATATACTGTACCCGATGCCCTGTAGTCTCCCTCCTCGGGGAGGGGATTCAGCTTGACGGAATACTTGCTCGCTCCATTGGTCAGGCAAATCGTCGCAAACCAAAAAGCTATTATTCGCACAATCAACTTCATTCTATTATGTGAAGACTATTCTGAACCAGGGTTCATATCGCATCCGAGTCACGAATTAGAATGAGAACAAGTGGTGGACTGACGTCCTGTTGTAAAACCATGCTTTATCAAGCTTTATGTACCGCACAGCCCTCCTCTAATATCTGTTTTCCTAATCTTCTTGTTCAATTAGGTTCGAGTCCATCGATACCCGAACTAAGGACGATTTAAAGATTTAAATTTCAAACAGAATATTGACAATCGCTTAACCGTTATCTTGACGAATATAGTATCAGCACGTCATGAACGACAATTTAAATAGTGTCCTTGAGTTTGGCCTAACAGTACATCTCTATGTACTAATACTAACCCAAACGGGTCCGCACACTATCACTGCACCGCTCGAGGTTTTTCGTGAATCGGACAGGAACATATGCCGGTGGTAAAGAAATTTGTGATAACCGTTTTCTTACAGTTTCAGACTTGACGCTTCCGCAGTGGAGAATGTGTAATATGGAGATAAAATTAATGTGTATCGGTACTGTTTTGTCAAAATGTGACCAAAGATTCGAGAAACCTCCGACGGTCAGTCAATATTCGCTCTATAATATATGACAAATTTCTTACTCATTTGATGAACTCATGGTTTGTCCAGGGGCTTGGCTCATTTGTCATCTTCACATTTAATGAGCATACTTTTTCGTTATGCGTGGGGGTGGGGGCGATTATATAGATTTGCACAAGGTTTAATTGATATATCATATTTTTTTAATTTTTAATACTCTCCTAATATGGTTAGAAACATTTTCTTGTAAAATATTAGATTTAAATTTTTTATCAGGATCAAATCCTGAAATAGGGCTTTTATGCAAGTATTGTCGATGACTTGTACTAGATAACTCAGAACAAATGCATTAGATTTATGATACAATATTTCATACTGGAGAATAATTTGAAAATGTACGTTCTGTTTAAAAAATTAAAGCAACAAAAATGTGATTATTATATGCAGAAATACAGGACCAGATGTTAGCATTATGCCATCAAGAGAGTGTAATAGTAAATATATTTTATTAAAGCAGAAAATACAGATACTGGACTTGTATGCATTTGATATAGATGGTAAGATCTGGCATTTATATACATCTATGTGTAAAAAGGTTAATATAATAAGCGGTGGAAAGGATATTGTAATAAGTTTGTATTAATGATTAGAAAGCTGTTATGTAACATTTTTTGTTACAGACATACACGCTGACAAGGATCATATTTACTCATATCAACCAATGAACAACCCGAACCCTGCCCGTCAACTACCCAAATCAAGCCCATCAACCACCCAAAGTACGCCCATCAACCAAACAAACCCTGCCCGTAAATCACCCAAATCAAGCCCATCTATCACACAAACCATGCCATAAACTTCCAAAATCACGCCCATCAACCACCCAAAGCCCCGCCTAACCAATCAGATGCCAACTATCTAAATGATCTACTAAGAAAGTACAGGAGAAATAAAAGTGATTTAACTTAAAACAATTTCATCAACTACATGTATAAACATGTTTAACCTTTTAATATTTTTTCATGGACGGATCTAGCATTTTGTTAAAATTGTGTTCGAATTTTAAAATACACTGAGGGACGTACTCATTTTCCAAGAATTGAGGTGAAGCCGAATCTCGTAAATCCGTTCCAAGTGATTCACCGTTTAAATATTAAATATAGATTTTTTTTTAAAAAAAAATCTTGTATACACTATCAAAAAATTGTATCACATTGTTTGACACTGATACAGTCCTGGCATCTGTTACGTAGTTAAGGCTTAGGACTCTCGTTTATCAAACATACGAGATAATGCATTGTTAGCTTAAACAAACTTCAACATTTTGCATACATACATACATACATACATGCATACATATATACATACATACAGTCTGAATTTGATTAATCTGATGTAATCTCTGTTGACGATGAATGTTCGTTTGCATACGGGACACGATATAAGTGGGTCATCTCCCGGAGGGTTGATAGCACGTGCTTTTCTATCTTGCCTCTTGAGTTCTGCTGCTGCTGTCCTGTTAGATTCGCACAACTTAGAACCTTTGTGCACACAGGAATGCTAAGTGATTCGATCCCCTAATGTTTTCTTCCAGGACTCATGGTTTATGGTGAACGCTTTCAGTGGAGCTTTCAGATTGTCTTTGAAGCATTTCTTCTGACCTCCTTGGGATCGCTGTCCTTGCTGCAGCCCGCCATAGAAGAGTCTCTAAGGTAAACGCTGGACTGACATGCGAACAATATGGCCCACCCAGCGTACCTTTCACTGCATCAGGATGGTGTGGATGTTGGGGAGACCTGCTTGGGCGAGTACCTCAGTGTCTGAAACCTTATCCTGACACTTGATGTTCAGGATTTTCCTGAGACTTGTAGTGTGAATGTGGTTCAGCTTCCTGACATGACGTTGGTACACCGTCCACGTTTCGCATATGTAATGTAGTGTGGGAGTACAACTGCCATGTAGACCTTTAGTTTTGTCTGGATGCTGAGGCATCTTTTATTCCAGATATTGGCATACAATCTGCTGAAAGTTGCACTGGCTCTGGCAATGTGAAGGGAAAGTCTTAAGACTGACTAACAATACAAGTTACTGATTAAAAAATCTCAACACAACACATGAAATACGGTTGTATTTAAATTGCATAAGTGAACAAGACGCTAGATCATTAAGGGGACAGGTCTTTGCTTGTTTCAAAGGTTGAAAACTTCAAGTGACATTATTTTCAATCTTCGCACAGTTGGGACATTTGCCAGATATTGGAGATTAAAGTAAAATTTATTTTGTTCTGTTTCGACTTGTTTGTGTTTGGATTAAGTAAGAAAAAAAAACAAAAGCATCAATTTTAGAAAAACTATAAAAACTATGTATTACTCTGGAAAACAAAGTAAAAATTTAAAAGGCACTTAGATCATTCTGTTACGTCAGAAACTAAATGTAAAAGCATAGTGCTCAATACATTCCATTGAATGTGCTGATGTTCCTACCATCGTATTGTATCACAATAATATAACCAGAATGTCCTTGAATGAACTCACAACAATCCCGAAATAATCATTCATATATAAGATTCGATAAAATGGTCAAAATAAGGGTCAAACCTCATCTTCCAAAGCCATCTGTTACCTGCTTAGGCTCGAATAAGCAGCAACACAAAAAGAGTGAAAACTAACAAGCTTGTAAAACTTTAACAAACAAATTTATAAAGTACAAATATTTTCATAAGAAAATGTAAATAAACTTATGGTTTTAGAGAATCAAATCCAACATTAATCCAATATAGAATTCACAAAAATAATCCACTAATGGAATTGCAAGAGTCCTGATAAATAAATGTTCTAATGGTTCCAGGTTCGAATCTTGACGATGTAATCAAAAATGGACGACGATGTCACGTAATGCAGTTCTTGTTTTTATAATAATCCAAATGAAAAATCTATGAGCACACGTTCTTTTCCAGATAAATAAAATAATTCCTCTTGCTACAACGAATTGACACAATTTCCAGTACAAGGTAATTAAAATTATAACTCAAACAGAAAACACAACTTAATATCATAAAAGCCCAACATTTACTGAATTATTCTCTCCCAAACAATAATTTAAATACCTGTTTTAACGTAAACAAGAGATCACGTGATTTTCTAGAAGGTCACAGAAAGAGGCTACCTTCACTAAGTCACGTACTCCCCCAATGAGAATCATCAGAAATTCAGCTATGTCCTTGAAATCAGCCAATCGTTTTAGAAGCTTGTTGACACTCTCTGAAGCTAGGTCAGAAATGAGGTCAACAAGCAAGGTCAATACTTGGTGTTTACAAAAACAAAGGTCATATAGATTTTCTTGAATAATCTCCCAATTAATGAATTTTAAATCCAAAAATGACAAATTTTAATCTGACAATTAAATAAATGATTTAAGTCAAATAGACCTAACACATCCAAATGTTTGAAAACAAACAAGACATTGTTCTCAAATATCGGTAAAACAACATATTTGTAACTTAAAATAAAGACAAAACGGAGATACGCTTTCTAGCACCTTCTAATATCATAAGGACTTGCCAACTTGTCTAAATTATCTTCAAGTACAATGAAACATCAAAGACAAAAGTTAAACCCACAATATAGCTATACATCACAGTTTATTGTTAGTGAAACTGATTCGATACCACGTTATACGTTTTGAAATTAAACTACTTAAATTCAGAGTTATAGTGATGAAAGCTCATTGTTTACCAGGCTGTTGTCCTGGTCCTTTCTCTTCTTTTCCAAAATATCTTTACAAAGCAACTGACTTTAATGACATTGTTAAGTGCCTGCTGCAAGCTTCAAACTCTCACATATTTTGAGAGAGAGAGAGAGAGAGAGAGAGAGAGAGAGAGAGAGAGAGAGAGAGAGAGAGACAGAGAGAGAAACTCAGAGCTGTAATCGCCCATACGGGCATGCACGTCTGTATATGTCCGTTGGCGGACTATTTAATTGGTTGCCGAGAACGGTATGGGTCCACGTTTTCCGCACATTACTTTGCATATGTGCGCTATTTAATTTGCCGTCGGGACGTGGGTCAATATGACAGGCTTCATACTGTCCCGAATATAGGGCGGTGCGTTAGTGGGGTTAGACCCAGTGTGCACTCACGATGTTGTGGTAACTGATGTGGCTTGTTATGGCAAGATGGGGTAGTGAAGAGATGTCCAAACATTTTGCAAAGACGGATATATTTGATAAAATTAAGATGCTTCTGATGCCTTTTTAACAACAAAAGTTACATGCAAATATACATTTTTATAGAACAATGCATACATAAGCAACAAATAAACAATAAATAATATTTTAAAAAAATTCATTGTCATTATTATCTTTATTTTTCAAACGGCAATGTACCTTAATATAAGCCACTCAAGCAGACATGAACAACTCTAAAAACACAATTCTGCCTTTCATTCATATCTGGAGAGTCAGATAACACTGAAGTGTATGTAATACCTTAAATCTCCATGAGTTAGATAAATATCCTTGCCTCATGGTCATTTTAAACAGGAGTTAGAACTAATGCAAAGTTTTCTGTTATCATTAAAGTTTAAAACAAGTGAATTGTGATTTTGTCTTTTAAGAGATCTTTCAGAAAATAATAGTTAGTGTCACATATACAGGTACGTAACATCAACAGTTATCACCAAATCTTACTCAAGAGTTTAATAAAATAAGTGCCATAAGTCCAAGTGCATAAATGTGCTTTTGGCGTTTTACTGTTAATAGCGACAGATGTTACAGTTCAAAATATTCAATTTTAGATTGATCAAGAAACCGATAAGTTGCTGACACTAATGAAAAGGGTGATTCTGAGATCTGGATTTCATTAAATTAAAGAGGCCATGTCTGGTTTGAGGGCAGTTGTTGAGATGCGTAACATGTCATGTAAGTGGGAGTCACTTAGTCTTGACCTCAATCGGTTCTTGTTTAAGCTCATGACAGAGAATGCCTGCTCACACAAATATGTAGAGCCGAATAAGCTTAGCATTTACTTAGCAAATGTTCGCATTTATGGAAATGTGCCTTGATTCAGAAGCCCGTAAAAGTCAATATGAGAAAGCTGCTGATGTTTGGCGCGAAACCCATCGTCACACTGCAGCTCAATTAGCTCCAAATGCAGCTGTGAAGGAGCATCATCAGGGTTTACATAGAAGGGAGAAGAAAAAAGGAACATGTCATTTTCAATAACTGCAAAATCCTGAAAGCGTTTGTTGAATTCCAAAGAGAAGCGATAGCTGTTGCATAACTCTTCATTGGCACACCGATGTTGTCCTGTGGATAACTGTCAATTACCTCTTTCAAAGCTGGGAACTACGCTGTGCAGAGCTCTGTTTAGGACAAGTGTCTTTTGAAAAGTTAAAGCTTCGTTACAAAGGCCTTGACGTGAGCCATGCCAATGCATCCCGCCCTTGAAGATTAACATTTAGCTCGTTCAGATGCTTCGTTATGTCAACCAAAAACGACAAATCTGCCAGCCATACAGGATCGGACATTTCTTCCATCGGTTGCCCTTTCTCACACAAAAGAATGTCTTATTTCTTCTATAAGAAAAAATAAATCGCTGCATTGCGAACCTCCGACGTAGCCGCCTCCCTTCGTTTCATATATTACGTCTCCGTATTTAGCTTGGACGTCAAGCAAGAACTGCGGAACTGTCGGTGGTGTAGAGCTTTAGAGCGAATACAATTGATTGCCTTTACCACTGATTTCATAACATGATCAAAGTTGTGATGTTTGGCGCAGAGAGCCTGATGATGAATTAAACAGTGTAGTTTAATAGCTTTACCTGCTTCTTTGCTGACTTTATGCAGATCAGTGTAGACAATCCGCTTCGCGCACCAGCCATGGCAGGCGCACCATCTGTAATGATCCCAGAAACTTTACTCCAAAGTAGTTTCATGTCATCAACAGCATCACATAATAAATTCGTTCCTCTGGTTTGGTCTTTAAGGCTTTGGAGGCCACGCCTTCTATTACGTTCATGTTGTCAACACCTCTTTAAAAAAATCAAGAGCCGTGCAGTGTCAGAAGCGTCGGAGCTTTCATCGCAGGCTAATGAGAAATAACCAAAAGTCACTCCCCTGTCCCTCAGTGGTATCTGAATATCTGACGGTATATCCTCAACTCTCCGTGCCACAGTGTTACGTGCCAGGCATACATTCATAAATTCTTGCTTCTTCTCGGGGTAAATGTTCTCCACCATTTTCATGACACATTCTTTGATAAATGTACCTTCAGTAAAAGATTTGCCATGTTGAGCTATTAACATGGTCAATTCGTAGCTTGCTTGGAGTTGTTTCACTTTGTCAGCGCGGTCACTTCTTGTTAGCTTGTCGTTTTTGTTAGCATGTTTAGTCTGATAGTGTCTCTTTACGTTGAAATCCTTAAACAATGCAACCGTCAAATGAGACAAACACAACTGCCTCGATTTTCAGTGAAAAAGTACTGTAATTTCCATCTCCTCTGAAAGCGGCGGCCCTCACTGACCCTGTCATCTTTCATCTTTTTCTTTTCAGTCGTCATGGCAGAAATGAGCGGAGAGAAGGGTTATCGTCCTAGCTGGCTATAAATAATACAATATGTGACCGAAGCTGAGGGCCGTATGAAATCTTACCGTGGTCTGTGATTGGTTCGCGACTAGGACTTTGGACACCACTGAGGTAGTGATGATTGCTCCTAAGAGTGGCTCATCCCCTGTGCGAGTTTGTGCCAAGGTTGTTTTAAGTTGAGCCGTTGCATTTTTAGTTATCCATAGCGAAATGCTCTAGCAAGCAAACACCCAACACTATTTATGCCCCCTCCTCTCATGCGGTTGGATGTTTAAATGATGTTAATAATTGGTGTCTGGCCGCAGCAAAGTAAAGGAACCGGCAATCGGGCGGTAGGTCATGAAAAGCTATTGCAAGATTTATTTGGGGCTTTAACCCATGTTGTCTATAAAAAAAATTGCCGCATTGTACAACGGGACCTGATGGTGCAGGATTTAGACCACCTCACAGAGCATAAAGTTTGAAGTCCTAGGTAAAAGTTGTACAGCTAGTCCACAGTCCCCTTCGTAGTACAGAAGATGTTAGTATCCTAAATATTTGTTATTTAAATTTAATAAGTAATTTTATTTTATTTTTAAATTTTTTTTATTCGTGATAAAATGATTGTATTAAAATAGAGTTAGAGACTTTTTTTGGAAAATAAATTTTTAAAAATAAAAACAAATATTATTAAATTAATTTCTTTTAGAAGAATTTTTAAAAAATTTTTTTGAATTTTAAATTTTTTTTAAGTTTTAGTTTATAGTTAGTCGACTGCAAGATTCAAATGTTTTGGTCTTGTTTTATTTAGATACCCTCTCTTTTCCCTAAGTCAGTCAGGTAGTCGATGATGTTTTTGTATGTGGTTCCCATGTTGTGGTTGTTGTCCATGAAAAATGCTAGGTATTTTGTTGGGGAGCCTATAGTTCTATGTTTGTATCTAAAGCTGTTTCTCTGGGCTCCGTGTCTATGGCATGAGCTAAAATGTAGTCTAAGTTCTCTGGGAGTGAGCAGTGTGGGCATTTGCCATTTGCATTTATGTTGGTTGTAAAATATTTTCCAAAGCAGGTTTTTCCTATGATGATTATGTTGATGGTTACTTGTTCGTGGTTTTTAAGGGTCGTTGGTGGTTTAAAGTTCCTTGTGACCCTGGATATTATAGCCTGCAATGTGCTTCCTTTACTACAGACGTCCAAGTGATGATGCCATGTGGTGTTAATTTTCGATCTGATGCAGCTAGTTCATTACGCTATAGATTAATGTTGCTGTAGTGTGATTATTGAGATAATGTTTGGCCAGTTTGTCGGAGCGGTCGTTCCCTGAGAGTCCAATGTGTGAGGGCACCCACATGAAGTTGACAGTTTGGTTGTTAAGTTGGAGCTGCTTAAGTATATTATTAGTCTCTCTAAGGACGTTATCTCTTGGGAAGATAAGGCTTGTCTTGATTGTGGTGATAACACTGAGAGAGTCGCGTATGATTACTGGTCGTGGTGCGTGTAAATTGGGCCCACCTAAGTGCTTGGGTAATTGCCCAAAACTCTGCGGTGTAGATGGAGCACTTATGCGGTATCATGGCTCCAATGTTGATACTTTTTCCGGAATTTATATTGCCGCCGATGTTTTATCTGGGTTGGTTGTCTTTAAGCAATCAGTGTATATCATTGTGTATCCTACGTATTCGGTTTCGAGTTTGGCTAGCATTTTGTTTGAGCTGCAATGGTCATGTTCTTTTTTGTGGCCGTATGTGATTACTGTTATGTTGCACACCGGTCCGTTTTCTTGTTCATGGGTGATGTGTATGGATATATATTGTTGTTCGGCCTGTATTTGTGGGAGGATGAGTTCGTTGGTAAGCCGGTGTACTTGGTGTACACAAGGTCGTCGGGGTACCTTTTATGAATGTGAGTTGATGTTGCATTGTTGGGTTTTTTCGTCGTGGGATGGCAGGTTCTATTAATTGATACCCACGCAGCATATCCTAGAATATTTCCCTTTCTTCTGAGGTGCAGCGGTATTTCCTATGTGAGGATTTGTAATTCCGCTAGAGAGAAGGAATGGAGTGAGCCGGTACAGATGGTTAGGAGGGGCCCTGAGTAGCCGAGTGTCCTAGAGAGCTATCTGTTACGGATCACTGCCATTTCACATCGATCTACGTGGGTTCTAGTCTCAGATTCGGCCAATGAGGGAACGTGAGAAAGCTTGCCAGTAGCTTTTGGTCGGTGGTTCTTTCCGGTTTGTTCCCGGGGTTTTCCTCCACCATTAATACTGGCCTCCATGTATAGCCTATTGTGTGCTGAAACATGGCGTTAAACCCTACAACAACAGATGGTTAGAGCTGTACATTGTATGGAGTCGCATTTCATCAGTGTCTCTGGTAGCTGAGGCATATACTTAGCATCACTAGTCGATTTTAGATATTATATGTAATTATTATAACATCATTAAGGTTGTTTGATTGGCTCACCAGGTGGTGTCTTTAAGGTTTCTCAGTAGCTTAAGGGTCGGATATGTATCTTTGGGTGAGTTCGTTGATGTGGTGTTTCCATGTGAGTTTCTCATCAAAGTACATTTGTGTCTGCCAATCGACCGATCATGTTGAGATTGTCTTGTAGGTGTTGAACTGAATGACTTTTGAGTAAGTGGGGTTGCCTGTTCTCCATATCCCATTGTGATCAGTCCATAAATTGGGATAGGTCTACGTTTTTTGTGTTGACAACCTTATCTAGGTCGTGTATCATGCGGTTGAAGAGTGTAAGGCTCAGAACACTGCCTTGTGGAGTTCCAATTTCCAAGGGTAGCGTATCTGAATACTGATCCCCAACGTTGGTTGTCATGTTCCGGTCAGTGACTAAGTCCGTTATCCACTTGTGTATTCGTCCAGATATCCCAAATTGATTGAATTATTCAGTACGTTTCCTTGTCCATACCAAGTCAATTCTTTTTTCAGGTCGAGAAATACTCTGATGAAGTGTTGCTTTTGCGTTTGGAGTTGAACGCGAATTTAATGCTCGCTTCCAGGCGTACCAGTTGGTCAAGGGTATATCTTATGTTGCTGATTCCACTTTGAATCTCTGATATCAGGATGTTCATTTCCAATTGGTATTTATGTCTGTTGTTTATCATGGTTTCCATGATTTGCAAATGTTGTCCGTTAGTGATATAGGTCTATATGAGTCAATGCAACACATAGTTTGGTGTAGTCAATCTTCTTTATATGCCAAGCACGGACGTGAAGGAAAACCGCCATTAGAATAACTTACATATTATCTACTATCGACACAAGGAGAAGAGAAGTTAAAAACTATTTTAAAATATCCACAAAACCAAAATATACTATCCACACATGTATTTTCGAAATGACGCCAAATGTGCCCCACATTACGGCTCTTGTTAAATATTAATCATATAATTGCATTTTCTCTAACTAGAAGCATCTGCAATTGGGTTTTAATAAACACCGCCTAGCGGTGTGGCTATTTCTTTTCCGGGCATACATCGATTATAAACAAAACTAATCATAGTAACATGGCTATGAAAAAGGTAGTTACACTAATAGCAATTAAATGGTCTTTCCGGATTCTTTAAAAGTAATGCATATAATAATAATAATAATAATAATAATAATAATAATAATGATAGCGATTATTTTGTATAGCGTCTAATCTTTAGAAGATCTAAACGCTTTGCAACATCTATGATGATATGAATACAAAAGCAACAAACTAATCAAAAAACACACCATGAAATTGGAAAACAAAAAAAAAATGCTGACAATATTTAAGGTAGGCATCATGTATAGATCTTTAAGTTTGTGCTTGCAGTCGAAAAAAGTGAGTTTTAAGAGAACTCTTGAAAGGGATCACTGTGTCTAATTTCAATGGACAATTCATTCCACGTTGCAGAGCCCTGGTATGCAACAGAACGGTGTCCATATGTCTTCGTTTTCATAGTGGGAATAACGAGTATACGATTGTCACAAGAGGAGCGTAGTATCTTGGTGTGTACACATGGTTAAGGCCGGTTAGGTATGCTGCACTGGAGTCCGTCAGTAAAACGTAGCACATAGAACAAATTTGGTGATTGATTCTGGATCTAATGGATAGCCAGTGTAGGAATCAGAGGAGTGAGGAGGTGTGCTCTGATCGTGGTACTATAAAGATTAACCGAGCAGAAGTGTTTTAAATTTGTTTAAGTTTCTGGAGTAGATATTGAGACAAACCAGACATACTTAACTTACAATAGTCCAGTCTGGAAATTACAAATGCACACATAAAAGTGTTT
This sequence comes from Unio delphinus, assembly GCA_029339505.1. Classification (NCBI taxonomy): domain Eukaryota; kingdom Metazoa; phylum Mollusca; class Bivalvia; order Unionida; family Unionidae; genus Unio; species Unio delphinus. The sequence continues at coordinate 4,866,344 of JAQISU010000044.1, read as the reverse complement.
CAATGGCATCAACTGAAAGATATTTGGGAATGGAGCTGATGCCTCTCAGCTCAAGATATGCAGCCTTGCAGATGTTCATGACATGTTGCTGCAATGTGAGAGTACTGTCTAGAGTAAGACCTAGGTTTCGTACTGACTTTGTAAATTTAATGTTGGTGTTCTTGATATGTATTGTTTGAGATAAAGGATGTGAATTAAAATGTCATTGTTTTGTGATCAGAATGGCCTTAGTTTATTATCGTTCATCTGCAGCTTGTTACATGTCATACAGGATTTCACATCAGAAATGCACCTCTCTAATCCATGGATGGTATCATCAACTTTAGTTGGGTGGCTAGACTTGTATATTTGGGTGTCACCAGCGTACAATTGGTGAGACACTGTTTGATGATCTATGACACTTGAGTGTACATAATGAAGAGAACACGTTCAACACCAGATCCCTGTGGAACACCACAATATACATCAACTGGGCTGGAGTGTATTCCATTTGCAGATACAATTTGTGTCATGTTGACTAAGTTGGACTTGAACCACTATAAGACTGTATTGTGAATGCCAAATACATGCTGGAACCGGTAAAGTATTATATCATGGTCCATTGTGTGAAATGCTGCAGACAAATCACGGAGAGTGAGGACTGTAATCGTACCGCTATCCAAAGCAGATAATGTCATTAACTACTTTCATAAAAGTTGTTTTAGAACTGTGGCATGGGATATATGCAGACTGTACATTGCTTAAAAGACTGTTTAAATTCAAATGAGATACAAGTTGGGTTAGAACAACTTTTTCTAAGATTTTGTTATACGAACAGAAGATTCGAAACTGGGCGGTAGTTCCTTAAATCGGTTTTGTTTGAGGGTTGGTTCTTTAGCTGAGGATTTACAATGGCAGTTTTGAGAAATGATGGGAATTCCCCGGATGAGAGAAACATATTATTAACATCTGTTAGTGAAGGCAATATTGGGTCTAAGCACTGCAGCAGTTATGTTGAAATTGGATCACGTTCACATGACTTTGGTGCACTCTTCATCACGTTTGTCTGTACTCAATCCATAGAGACAGGTTGAAATGCTCCTAATGGGTGTCGCTGAAATTCTGTATCGTAACTGTATGGCGACTACGAGTCAATTGAAAGTTTGTTGTTAAGAATATCTCTAATGGCTTGTACTTTGTCACGGAAAAATATGCAAATAGATCTAGAAGGTCTACTGGAGAGAAATTAGTTGGAAGTGGTGTACATTTGTTACTTTACATTAGTTTGTTAGTTATCTCAAAGAGCTCTTTACAGCTGGAACTCTCTATGATCTTAGCTCTTTAGTGGGATAATTTGGCGAAATGTACTATGTTTGTGAGCTCTTCTTAGCGGCTTCATATATTTGTTTATAAATAGTGAGTCTGGTGGAAATCCAAAGCCGCTTTGCTTTATGGCGGTGTCTTTTAGCAGCGCGAAGCTGGTCCCTAACACTGATATACCATGGATAACACTTTCTAATCTGCATTTGGTGGTTGGGGCATGTTTATCAAGCAATGAATGCAGGCAGTTATCGAGTTGGTCTATTGTAGGAGGTTAGAAAGTTGTTAGGCTTTCTTGGATGTCATGCACTAGTTTGCACTTCCCCAATCTCATGAAGGAACGTGCATTATTTTGGAATATGAAATATCCAACACTTTGTATATTTGAACAGTGGAGAGTGAATGACACTCGGATTCAATAATAAGCTACCTCAATTGTATTCATCACTGAATCAAATAATTGTTTTAACCTTAGTGTACAAATTCCAGGGAAATAACACTATATATTCAAGTGTTTTGACTAAAATAAATGATATACTTATACAAAACAATATGAGAATAAACTCACCAAATCTACGTTTCACTGAACAAAATTGATATCACTAAGATTGCAATCAATGATAAACACAGTGAAGATATAAATCTCAACTTTCCGAAAGGATATACATGTAATCCTGCTAATTTTCAAAGTGTTTCTTCTCATAAACAATTTTCAAGTTCCAGGAATTATCGTAGGATTCACCTACTAAACTTTGAACAGATCCACTGGAAGTCCCCTACTCACACTCAACTGCTAGTTGATCTCCACTTGTTTAAAAACATCACAATACATGTATTGGTCATATGCAAATCAGTCGGGCTGGAAGTAGCGCAGTTTCGCTGGCTGCAGCTCAGTGAGTCTAACGTAAACGAAGGTATATACCTCATTTAGTCACACAAATACACAAATCAAACACGACAATGATAGCTTTGATGGTATAATGTATAATCAATGCTACCGTGTGTAGATTTCCCGTGAACGAAATCACACAATACAAACTAGACAAATACACACCATTTTATCACCCCTATGCAGCGCAGCGACATCCGGAAATTGAAGAGGCTGAAAATGTATTTATTTGAGGTAAAATAGGAAATTTGATATATTATTTGACGTGCAGTAGAGGACGCATTGTTATAGCGTTGAGCTATTGCATTGTAATCATCTTGCTGGATGAAGACTAAGCAAGATTCAAAGAGCATTACATTTTTTTTGTGTACGTGGCAAAATCACGATGCCTTTAATGAATGATTCCATGTATAGCGAAAGGGTTTACGCTTATTTTAACAAAATGTGATACAGTGGTGATTTAGTGACATATTTTAAAAAATTGCGAAAATAGTTATGTTGGTTTTTGGTTATGGCATTTGAATAATGATTAAATTAGTTGTTAGTTGTATAGTGTATCATTTACAAGGACATGGGGGTGATTAGTTTAAAAAGCAATATACAATGCGGAAGTTTGATGTGGCTGGCTATCTACATAAAGCCGAAAATATTAGAGCAAAGTCGAGTAATTATACATTTTGCCTTGAATCCATTATTTTGACACCAAGAGTGTGGTACATATTTAAACTCAGGATTCATTAGTTCCTGAAGTATAGAAAACTGAATTATTAAGCGTGGTAGAAATAAATACTTAAGTATGTTCAGAATGACATGTTAGCAGAGAATTATGACTATTTTAGATATCTACATGTTCAAGATCGTCATAATGTTTCGGACTAAAATACATGGAAAGTTTGTTATTTTCTGCATAATGCTGTCTTACTGCCAATAAAAGCCTTCGTACTTTCTTAGTAACTACCATCAAGGTTGTTTAGTACCAGTGGCACTAGAGATGCAGGGGGGGGGGGTGCGGACAGCACCGGGTGACACCATCAGAGGGAGTGACACAAAAATGACACGTCTTTAAAGGTTTTGAATTTTTGTGCAGGAAGGCAGTCCATGTGGGTGACACCAACACTAGTGACGCCACTGTTCAGGACTGACTAGAATCCATTTTGTTTTCAAATCGTATGTGCAGAAAAAACAAAATCCTATTTGCCTTGCTACTAAATAAATTATTCGAAAACTTGAATGGCATTTCGTTTTCACTATATACAGACTCCATATTGCTGTACAATTCATCCACGTTTGTGGTATTAAATTATATTAGAATATATTCGCTCATCCCACACAATCACTACTGCTGAATGTTGCATGATATTCAACTGAAAGAAATGGGATATCATTATTGCCATTTGTGCTTAAGTGTGCATTATCATATACGGCTGGTTATGGATTTAGCAGATGTGGCATCAGGTGTAATTATAGTCTGGTTCCCGGCTTAGTAAGTTCCTTGCGTTGCACTCCGATATTCTAAAAAGTCAGGCGAACGCCGACGCTAAATTGTCACGTGATCAAAACAAGTTGCATCACACCGAGAGATGTAGTTAATCTAACATCTGCACATGTATTGTTTTAATATCTTAGTGACACAATGTGAAATTTACTAATACTTTTGATTTGAACTATTGCAGTCTTGCAGTCGTTATCTTGTGTTCAAGGTTAACTACCAAATAGGTCATATAATAATGTCATCTCAAAACTTCCTTCTCCAATCGATTCCATGATAAATTTTACAATCCAGTTATAATTCCGTATTTCAGTGTTGGGTGATTTCTATCGGTGCGTGTGTGTTTGTGTGTGTGAATAGGATTTTTGACGGAGCTTGTACAATTTTTCAGTCATATCGATACGATGTCTGCAGTGTGGCAATTTATAGTGAAGTCTAGCACTGGGGCATCATGCCGCAGACATGTAGCATGATGTCCCACTCAGTTACATTATCCTGACACCAGGCCGACCAGTCCTAACACTAACGTCTAGCGAGGCAGCTGTTAGGGACATTTTTGTAAGTCTTTGGTATAACTTGGCCGGAGTTTGACCCATGAACTCCCGCTTCTGAAGCGGACGTTTTAACCGCTTTCCCACCGGAGTGGTCGATTTCAATAGGTAAAAAATGAACTACTCCAAACGTGTCCGAATAGCAAATCAAGTTCCCTGCTACAATTTCCTCAGCTTGAAGCCTTACAGAAACAAGACTTCCAAATTCCGGTACTTTGTATGTCCACAAGCATGTGGTAACGGTATCTTTCCTCTTTTAGGTGACACACCGAATGCCCATGATCTACATTATCATTCGGTAGTTTAAGAAAAATGATCCCGCTGAGGAACATACAACGGTTGTTTCTGTTCACTACCGTTAGATTAAGATATATGGCAAGTATAAAATTAATCAAACGAATCGAAACTGTTGTTTGCATACTATGCTTACTATTTGGGTAATAGCTTAGTAAACATCCCACTTGGTAACCTTATACTTCCCTGTGAGTATGGGATTCGTAATTGCGATAAGCTGCAAACTTGTACACTTTGAGAAATGTGACGAAAGATATGTTTCTAGCCATGAGTGGCCAAATATTACAACGGTGTCTGGTAACAAGAAACCTAGTGCACTAAATCAGCCCTATTAACCCGTGTTCATGACCATTACATGTTTGGGGGTGATTTATGGGACTAATAAACTCCTTAAAGTTATTAATTGCTAGATTATCTTGTATTAGTTGATCTTAGATTAAATAAGCGTGTAAACAAGTATGACAGTTTCTCTACAGTGTACGACGAGTTAGAAGTATAGCAGTTATAAGATACAATTATTTCTAATTCATAGCAAAGATACACTCTTAATCTGATATTTGATATTTTATTCTTACGCCAGCTAAAGCAGAATAGAAATGTGTGTGCTATTATTCCAACTGGTCTGAGTACAGACCCGGAAGGGGCAGCTATAAACCAAAGGACATCAATCCGTCTCTTTGTACTCACCTTGCCTACGCCTTTACCAGGATTTCCAGTAACGGTTTAACCACTCTCGAATTGAACGATGCACAACTCTGTGTGTGTGTGTCTGTGTCAGTGTGTGTGTGTGTGTGTGTGTGAGAGAGAGAGAGAGAGAGAGAGAGAGAGAGAGAGTACTGATGTCATATTTTTGTCATGAATGTTTTTAATCAGAGCTGACTATAACACAACCATTATGATGAATTTCAACAACATCAAAGTAGTGAAGTCATGAACACAAATTATTTTCCATGTGACGAAGGGAGAGAGGCAAAACTATAGGTGGTGATACACATGAAGGTTTAGTTGTGAAACTGCGCATAGGCTACTTAGGGCATATATTCGTTTTTCACTGGATAGATGATCACTCAAACTCGGCAGCCCCCTGTTTGATTGAATAGCCTTTTTTTCGGATCACGCTGCTTGCCTCCATAGCTTGAGGAAGGGGCTTGAAAAGGAGTCCTAAACATTTTGTCAGAGGAGTACAAAAAAGCGCGCAGTACAAATCTGAGAATTGTAGCATATTCTCTGTTTGTTCAAGCAGAATCTCCTGTTTATTGTGACATAGACAGCTTAGGTAAATTGGCATAATCAACCACTCCCATAGTCATCATCAAGCAATCCTTATAATCATTAGTTCTTGGCCGTATGATGTCTGTAAGATTTAAGACAAATACAGTTCAAATAATTATTGTAAGACAGATGAAAAAAATATTATATATAAAATTAGGATCTTAACATTTAAGGTTCGCTTTCTGTTTTTCTCTCTAGCACAGGGATGCACAGCTTTCTTTTGCCAAGGGCCAGAACGCATTTTCTAAGATGATGCGAGGGCTGTACACACAAAATGTCTTTAATTTAATTACTGTTCGCGGGTCAGATTTCCGTAGGTTTTAATTTGCCGTAAGTAACGTAACAGAACAACTTCGTGGACCGGGGGTTGTGCATCCCTGCTCTAGCAGATATGTATCATTACATCGCTTGTTACATGGCTCTCATAGGATATAGACTATTCGTCCCTGGGACAAATTTTACGAGATTTCGGCCTTCCCCCGGAGTTAAGACCTTTCGATTCAAGCAAAAACTTACACTACCCGATTAGCATGTAATTCACTTTAAAAACCATGACATCACCTGGTAAAGACACCCAAACCGTTCACTTACCCAATCAAAATTCAGGTTTATCTAACCACCATTAGCACATGCCCCTCAAAAGTTTGAAACAAAAGTTTATTTCGCCTGCTTTTCTTAATAAACTGATATCTGCAAAGTTTCATTTTCTGACAAATATTTCACCAAGTACGAACGCCGCTTCTGCAATAGTTGAACCATTGACATTTCGATAAACAAAACCCAATCTGTACCCACTGACACCGGTTTCTCCTGAAATAGTTATCCAAAAGAATCTCATTAACAATCAGTCATGTCCCTACCTAATGTACTAAAGTACTACTATATATATAAACCACGGATTTAGTCCTGTGCAAAATCGTGTACATCATTTTAAAATTTCTCTGTGATACAATTACTGCGAAATTCTCCTGTGTTGTGCTACAATTACACCCGCAAAATTCACAGTTATATATATTCCAGTTATTTACGGACACGAATGATGTGCGGTTATCATGCCTTTGTTATATTGCACATTTGTTAGCCACTTCTTGTTTATCGAATACGAATGATCCTTGCGATTTGGAGAACCAATGATGAATGTATTTCATTTGAAAATAAAATGCAGTATGGCCATACACCACAATTAATTTTACTATATGTTCTCTACATATATTTCTCAGCACTGACCTTTCCACAGTGTGACAATCAATACAAATCATATGAAAATCTAACATACCCCCAAAGATGACTTCACGGTGAAATTCTTGTCAAGGGTTGACCTGCATTTTTTTGAGCTGCTGCACTGTAAACATAACAGCATGTACACAGACCACATATTTCACTTCCGGATCATCACCAAGGCCTTATTACTCCATGTGCACTGTCGCCAAATTACACACTGACAACCACTCTCCCTGCTCATATTCTCAAGAATAAACAATTACCTTTAAATCCCTACCAAATATGCATCAATATAACTCTTCTATCACCACCAAAATGAGAGAGGAAAAAATGTTCTAAAAATAGACTGGAACTACATTCGTGGGTACTGAACTGGAAGTATTAATTGTGATGTGATTCCGTATACTCGTAAGCGCTGAAATGTGTATATGCATGCACCGAACTTGCATATCTGACCATTCTAAAATTGAGTAATATTTGTATTTCAAGCACACCTTGTGTCAAGTAACCATGCAGAAATGAGGTAAAGGACACTAGGAGACCTTACTACTGACATATCACTATAATACCGTGATATTTAAACCCTAACTACAACCTTAAATGATGCTGCAATGGTATAATGTGGGTACTTCAAAATCACCAAACCTAATGAAAAGGAGAATTACTGGATACAAACTGGTTATGGCTGTTCGTTTTGGATCCACCGGAGAAGATCAAAAGCCTGGTTTAATTCTGAGAGATGATAAGGTCAATTACACATTGATATGCACTGTGCCTGAAATTTCTTTACATGCTGTAGTTGTAAAAATCGTGTATGATGTCAGCATACAGCTCGTTAATGCGGCTTCTCATCTGTGCTAGAAAATTCAGCCGGAACTAGCCTAAAGTAAACTCATTACAGCTGATGTTACATTAGGAACAAATTATCTCGTTATAATAAAAAATACCAGCTTCTGAGAGTGCAAAGAATGAATAACATAATATGCATATATACAAAACTCGGCTCGTTCATTTTACAATTTACGTTTGAAGTCAAAAGAAAAAGAAAACGACCACGAATGGCTAGCAGTTAGGTGCACACCTAAAGACCAAGCTGTGCACTATAAACCAAATGACATCCAACAATCAATCATCGCATTAAGGGGCATTGAAATTTTTTTGAACAATACCTAGACATGCAAAGTCGTTTTTAAAAGCCAGATTGGCAAAGGAGGAATACTTGAAAAAATTATTTTTAAAAAAATCAAACATTAAGCAAACATAAAACACTGTTTATCACAACCTGAATACTGATACGGGATAAGTTTTAAAATAAAAAAGATACAAAAATTAAAGTCGCTAAGTAAGTGAAAAATAAAGCAGCTCACATCACACAGAAAGACAGTGTGAAGGGTTTGGTCTTATTTATAAAGACACGCATTGGGAATCTCGTGACACAGTGACAAACATAAACAGCGGCGATATTAGTCTCATGTGTATGCAAATGAAATCACCCGCATCAGCCAGAACAGCTCTGGATGGTTCCTTGTTCTATTGAGATATGTATCTTTCAAAGATCTATGGCAAATGTATCTTTTTCACATATCAATGGTATTACAGGTAATATATGTTGAACATTTGCTATGCAAAAACATTATAAATGAAGAATTCTGTAGTTTATAAATTTATTTCAAATCGTTTTATTGAATAAGCCAATTAATCAAGACCAATAAATTAACAATCATCTGGAAATTTTTTAGAACTTACTGTTAATTGAACGCAGACTAGTGGAGATTTTATGGTGTGAACAATCAACAATTGCATGAATTTTTTTCAATGACTGAAACATCTATGAGCTTAATCTTATATTGGAAAATACATCTATTTGGTTATGTAAGAATACAGCTAGACTTAATCATCAGAGTTATCAAGAAATCAATGCTGAATAGAGAAAAGGATGAATAAAGGTTTGCATTATAAAATTACCTATCAATGTAAAGAAAATATGTGAACTTTTATTTGACATTGTACACACCAAAGTTAATAGAAAATAAACGAAATTAAGAAGTAAATGTTTAATAGAATATAAAACAATCTGTGTATTCAAAACGAAATTAAAATCTGAGATGTACAAAAAGATTGATAATCCAATCACAAGCAATGTTATATGCTATTTGTTATCTACTCAGATCACACAGTAACCAAATTTTGAGCATTACTGTGCAAAACAATTGTATTGTCAATCTACGATGATATTCGTTTCTTCATTGACAGCATAATTACCTCATGTTAACGTAAGTGCCCTGAATTGACAGCATAATTACCTCATGGTAACGTAAGTGCCCTGAATTGACGAGGAAACTATTACCACATCAAGGGTTAATTTCTGATTTTTATTTTGGCTTTAAAATTCACGAAACCTTTGGTTCCTTTTGTATGAATTAGGCGAGTTTCATTAAACATTAAATTAAAAACAAACAACCAGGGTACCACTGCAGCGGACAGGTTATCCAAACAGACGATATGGCAAATTTATCTACCATCGCCTAAACAAATTAACTACTCGCATTTTGATATCAGCGCTCCTAATGAAGTTCATCAGGCTGATATATTATTTCTGCCGCATGATGGTTTTTACAAGTATGCGCTAACCGTAGTTGATGTTGCGAGTACATACAAACAAGCAGAGCCATTAAAGACAAAATCATCAACTGAAGTGTCTTCTGCGTTTGAAAGGATTTATCGTAGGGGTCGTCTGCATTGGCCAAATCTATTACAATTTGATCCTGGCAAGGAATTTCAGGGTACAGTCTTATCAATAATGAAGCATCATAATGTCACAATCAGACGAGGACATACTGCACTACATCGCGATCAGGCAATTGTAGAACTATTTAATCGGACACTTGCTGAGCGGTTATTTGGATATCAATACGCGAAGGAATTTATTCAGTATAAACGATTTCGTGAATGGGTCAAGAGATTACCAGGCGTAATTATCGCGCTAAATAATGAGATTACTCGAACAATCAACATAAAACCTAACAACGCGATTAAAAAAAAGTATATACCCGTAAAACCACAAAATGATTTTTCAAAACAACCAATATTCTGCAATGTCACCGTTAGATATTTATATAAACCAGGAGAGCCCCAAGGTGGCAAAAAAGAGCTACTGATCCTATTTGGAGTGTTACTGCACATAAAATATCGAGTATAACACGATCGACTAGTAGACTGCCAGTCTATAGATTGGATTCAACTGCTCCTCAGCGCGGATTTACTCGTGAACAACTACAGGTGATACCCGAAGATACTCAATTACCCCCGCGTGGTCTTAACTAGCACCTCTGCGTCTGTTGCACTCAAGACAAGTCAACATCACATTATCTTTCGTGTGACCTACACTGCTATTTTTTTCTGTCTACGGTAAATTGTCGAAAGTCTTTATCCGACCAACACCAACTCATTATAGAATTACAACTCGCGCAGTGATTATTTTGTTGTTGTTTCAGTGTAATTATTAATTCAGCATCAATGTCAAATTTTCTATTATTTTTTTTATCTTGTTGTTTATAACCAGAGAGTTTTTTTCTGATGATGTCATCGCTGACAATATCACTTACTGTGGTGTCATTATCATCCAAAACAACTCTTCGAAGTTGATTTATTCTTCGCACTCTGGACACCGCAAGATAAACTAAATTTGACCACTCGATGTGATTATCTATGATCCAAACAATTGTATCGGATATAGTCAACCCCTACGAAGAATGTATCGTCGCTGAATACCTAGCTTCCATGGGGATTTATCAGCGCGCAATGCATCTTCGACGACATTGATATCAACCAACACAGTATCATTTAACACTAAAATCTGCTTTTCAGTCAAGCCTGGAATATCAACTTCGATCTTTATGCAAGTCAAATAACTTCATCTAAAGTGTGTCTCTGACTATCTTTTTACTTGACACTATCAAATCGTTTGGTCTCCACGCTTCCCAGAAATCATTTAATGGGGTTTCTGAAATTATTTCGCGTGCTATTTCACACTGGACTCTATCCGGTTGTAATCTGATTAGTTTCTTGAACTCGCGTAATTGTTCATCAGGTGCTCTATGATCGGTATTCATTTTTTCATAGTAGTCTACAAAATTGTTTAGCCAATCATGTGGAGATAAACCGACAAATGGTGGTGGTTGATCATGATCGCTACACCTTATCACTTTTGTATTCGCTAGCAATAGCCAATCAAGAAATCTTTATAATACATCTAACGACACTGTGCATATCTCATCCCAAATCATGACTTCAGGAATAAATTTCTCGCCCATTCGATCAGGAGTCCATTCGTCACCTTTCCATCGAAGAAAACTATGATAAGTGCAAGTATTAATTCCTCGCTGTTTCATCTCTCTTGCGAGTCTTCGCTATGTTTTACGTTTATATAAAATGAATTAGTGGCGACTCTAATGGCGGTGTCATAAAATCTATTTATCATCGAAAATAAATTAATAGAAGCATAACCCAGCATAGACGCCCTCAAGTGTGTATACTGAAGGTTGTATCCGTCGTTGTAAGTAACAATTGTACCGAATTTTGTTCCATCGGATAAAAAAGCGTTTTTACGATTTACATATCTACCTTTAGATGTTACATCCGCGATTATAAAATCGTATTCAACTCTATCTATAATTAGCCGTGAAGAATATCGTTTATTGTCGTATTATTTTCCACCTTGAGTGAATTTACCAATTATTTTTCTACCGAGGTCTTTTGCTTGTTTATTTCTAACTTCAAATATTTGTTTGGACCATTTCACGATATATTCTTTGTCGAGATCGTGGAATTGTATTCTATTTTTGTAGATTATACTATCTAACTATTGGGTTGTGGTAACCAGACTTCAGTCTGCGCTCGATATGATATAATTGCTTCACTGACAATCAGCGATATCAGCAATTTAGAATCAATCATATACCGTAATAACACTATTGGCATCCAGTTTTTTTCAGATATATGTCTACCAATCCAAACATAACAACACGGATGAAGTCCTTCAGCGGTTTCAAATGATACCACACGAACGAATTCGGTTAAATCAAAATCGGGTAGTGGTCCATTAATCGCAACACAGGTCATCTCATTTTCCTTTACTGTTAGTCCCCATTTGGATATCATTTACAAAGCGTTCGTAACGGGAGTTTTGGACCGCTCCCTTGTCTCCGATGTGGGGTAGGTGTTAGAGAGTTGTGTCTCAATTGCGGTGTTAAGCGATACAGAGAGTTATTATGATAAGAGAATTAAAAAATCCATCAATGATCCTGACTGTGTCAGCGACAAGATCATAAGAACACCTCAAGACTATATTGATAGATTTCTGAGTAATAATTAAACCAAGTAATGAATTAGACAAATAATATTATAGTATATAAATGAACCAAGAATTTCAACCGCATCCTGTGATCAGCAATTATGAAGCATCTCGTGACGGTATTGTCAGACACCGCAGGCTGAAGAAACCAGTTGGTGTTGTGAATAATCTACTGTATATTATATTTGGCGCTGGAAAGAAAAAATGTCTTAATCATCGTTTCGTCTTCGAGGTATTTAACGGAATGATCAAGGATGGTTTTGTTATTGATCACATAAATGGTATTAAAAGCGATAATTGTTGAGATAATTTACGAGCAATCACACAAAATCAGAATACCAAATGGGGAGAGAGTGGAAAACACTCGAAATTTGCAAAATGTGTCAAATCATTTAATACAGAAAATAACGAGCAAAGGGTATTCCAATCACTGAATGAAGCCGGGAGGTATTTCGATATTTGCGAGCCCTCAGTACGAAGAGTAGCAGAAGGAGTTTATCGGATGGCTGTCTCCAAAAGGACTGGACAAATGAACTCAATTCGTTTACATATAAACAAAAGGGGAATAACTCGTGCGGGTTTGTTACGGACCTCAATGGTTTATTTTTTGAAACACTGTGTCACCTGATTTCAATGGGTTTTTCCGATTACTGTGAGGGCTTAACTGAAATGATTCTCAAAGGGGATAATCAATTATCTGTTTTGTTAGAAAACGAATCAAATACGCGGTATTTACAAACAATTGTATTCTTTTTTTTATGTATTTCAGGTATTTGGTATTCTTTAAACACTGTCAGTAATCATTATTAAGCACACCTCTGTTATTAGCTTTCATGTATTAACCGGATTATATACCATGCCGTCTATTATATTATTTTGGCTTTAAGCCAGTCAAAACTCAACCGTGAAACCAATCATATATCACATACCGTCACACGTGGTGTGAATGTCTTTTGCATTCAAACCGGGTTGATTTTGTGGGGTTTATGATTGGTTTCTGTTGAAGTCTAGACAGCTACGTCATCCCATCATACCATTTTGATCCTATAATACATTGTTATATGTTGTATTGTCTTGTGCTGACCTCTATCATTCATTGTAAATACCATGTCATTGACGTCATTCATTATATATAATGTATATATACATGTACCTTACAACTCGCCATAACAATCGAATTGGGAGTTGGTAAAAGGCATGGCTGTCCTATATATCAAATATGTATGTGTATATATATATCTATATTTATATATATATATATATATATATATATATATATATATATATATATATATATATATATATATATATATATATATATATATATGACGTCCATTCACTAAGCATACCTTCTTGGAGTTTTAACCCGTTATTTGAAGAGTTAGATCTCCTCTTGGAGACTATGTTTCGTGGTACCTCTGGGCCCGGTCAGATGTGAATAACACCTGAGGGGTTCCGAATGAGATGTGTTGTCTTATATATGTAACCTCTGGGTCTCTCCGATGTGAATAACACCTCTGAGAGGTTCCAAATAGGGTTTTCATATATATCTCTAGACGTGTTAAGATGTGGATACACATTTGTCTTTGTATGATATAATATATATATATATATATATATATATATATATATATATATATATATATATATATATATATATATATATATATATATATATTAGAAATACAATATATTATTATATAAATGAATTCTGAAAATATCAATGAGGTTATAACCGAGATTTCAAATTTGAAAGATCAAGGAACTCAATTGTCAGATAAATAAAATTGTGATAGGATCCTTTCCGATTTTCAAGATATTGAAGATAATATCCAAAGAAATAGGGATACACTACCAAAATCATATGCATTTCTAAAAAGGATACAGCATGCGATTTATGATTCGTTCATATATAAAAATGACGTAAACAAGTTTGTCCCGTTATTTACTGTTGTCAAAAAAATCAGGAAAGAAATAGGAATTGAATATGATTTCAAACGAACAGTTAATTTAAAAATCAAGAATATAAAAAGCTTGTCCAACAAAACGAAAATTCTCCCTTGGTAGCCTCAACAGAGTAAAAATTCTCACCATAGATCGACATGTACAGTACCCATACCTGTTTATTTTATACTTGCAAACAGGTATGCGCTTATTTTCACCTTGAATGAATTTGTAAAGACAGGTAAAATAGTGTAATTTTTTATTATGATTTTCAGATCAAAATTAACCAGAAAACGACCAAAAAATCATCAATAAACGACTAGAAATCTAGAAAAATCCAGATTTTATCAGTCGGGTCAAATGGTCGCTTTTCTGTAAGTGATTCATTTAGAGATTTTCTCATTAAAGTCACTGGTGACAAAGTCACTACATTTAGATCGTACTTTAATTAAAATGGTAAACGAAGCGGTAACGATTAAATTAGTACGTGAACGGTTAATCGCAATTACATTTTTTATCCCCATTCGATATTTAAGTTCGAGAGAAATTGCAAGCGAGACAGGAGCTACAGACAGACTTCATAACAGGAACTGAAGAATTGTTTAAACCAATAACCACAGCAACCAAAGATGTAAAATCGGCAAAGAGCAATATAAGGAGATATCCCCGAGGAAGGGAAAAGGAAGGAAGCGCCTCTTCTTGGTGTGCTTGAAAAAATAGCATAAAGATCCAAACAAACAAAATAATCTTTAAAAACACTTCCCGGTGATATAATAGCTGTTGCAAAACATCAGGAACAACAAGAACGACTTGAACGAGAAGAAGAAGAGGGTGATATTGTTATTAGCTTCCCACCACCTGAACCACATGAAACACCTATTGTAGAAAAAGAGGGTGATTTTGAAGAAAAACGATTTGAAAAAGAGATTAAGAAAGAGAGAAGAGAGATTCCACCTGGAAAGATATTTACAAAAGAAGCGATAAATAAATTTAAAGATACCACGGATCACAAATTATCTATATTTGCTGCTAAAAATTTTAAAAAAGAAAAGAGAGATCATCTGATCCAGCGTTTGATATGGACGCCCCAGTGCGTAAAGATGATTCTATACGTGATTATCAGTTCTTTTCCTATCATGCAGTACAACCGGATATTCGATCAAGAATTGATCCTCAAGTCCATGATACCAGCAAATATTTTCTACCCGCTGAAGTGTTTATCGAAGTAGAAGGAAAACTCGTACAATCAACTGATACTTCTGCTGTACCAGCACCGTATCCAGATGGTACTCAAGTCGGTTTTGTTAATAATAATATCATGGCGCTATTTGAGAGTGCAAGATATCTGATTGATGGAAAAGAGATTGAGTCGATAGAACACGATGTTGGTGTTGCCACAACAATAATTGGTTTGGCAAGATACTCCGACGATTATACAAGATCGTTAGGCCCTTCTATGATGTTTGCAAAGGATGGTAAAAACACAACTGGAAGAATTCAATTTGATGTAAGACAACCAAAAAATCTCGCTAATGTTGATACCGAGGTTATGATTATAAATGCTGATCCTAACTACAACCTAGGAGCTGTAACACGTATTTCAATGTTGGAAGGAAGGCGTAAATCATTTTCATGCGCGATTCCACTGCATCATATATTTGGATTCTGTAGAAATGTCCGAAAAGTTATCTATGGAGTGAAGCATACAGTAGTACTTATGCGAAAAGGTACTGACAATGACGCAATTTGGAGGATTTCAGCAGATCCTCCAGCTCCAAATGATGATGCCGGTAAAGTCATTTTAGCAAAACTATCATTGTGGATGCCAGTAATGACTCCAGCACTCGGCGCAGAAGAGCGATTACTATCATGTATGGACCATGGAGTAAAATCATTGCTAAGTTGGCTAACAACAACAGATATTAAGCAATCAGCTGTTAATGGTATATTCTCATGGAACCTAGCATCACAACAAGGTATTTCAGCTCCACGTCTTATATTTATTGCGTTACAGGATATGACGAGGGTTGGTAATCAATTAGGTAGCCATATGATATTTGATCGATTAGGTGTTACTGACGTCTCACTGAGAATAAATGGCCAGCAGGAACCATCCGAAGATTTACAACTTAATTACGGTCAAAACCATATTGCACGAGTTTATCATCGTCTGTTGCCATATATGGGACGCGATCTAAACGTTGATACCGGTCTACAAATATCACAATGGGATTTTAAAAATCTATATCCGATCTATTACTTTTCACTAGAACATCTTGATTTAACAAGACAATCCAATGTTGACATACACTTTAGAGCTAGAGTGACCCGTGGTGCTATTGCTAATTACAGAGCAATTGCTGTCATTCTCAGCGACAAATCAATGCTACTTGAAGGCGTTGGTAGAAGAATGAAAATAGTTGATGCGCCAGTGGAAAATATGTAACAACAATCTATCATTTAGAAAACACCAGTATTTTTACAATAAGATGTCGTCATACAGTGTCATATCGCTGAAACACAATCAGATGTCTGGTGGTCAGGATAAATTGTCGCTGAAAACTCGTCAGCTAAAACGCTATAATGATGCTTTCAAGAATAAAAAAGGTGTTCTGATCACACTCTCTGCAGCTGCGATTCCAGAATTAATTGCAGCTGATAAAGCCGCCGCGTTAGGAGTTGCTGAATCTCTTGGTGCAAAAGCAGTTCACGGCATTGCTCAATCATACGAAGCAAAAAAGGGACGGGGATACAAAAAAAAGAAACGATCAGGAAAGGGTCTAAGACTACCAGGAACCCGTATTCATCGTACAGCGGAAAGGGCCTGAGAATACCAGGAACATTGTAATAGTTCCAAAGTCAAATTTTGATTTACTCGATGGTGCTAAAAAAACTACCGATAAAAAACTTCAGAGGTGTCTTTATGAGAGATCAGTTACCACAACAACCAAATAACGCTGAAACCGGTATTATTAATCTCGATAACAGCACTGGACCTGGAACCCACTGGGTTGCATACGCGATTGATCCGCGTGTAATTGTTTTTTTCGATTCATATGGATTAGCGCCGCCGAAGAAATTTATGCGTTATATAAACCTCTTAAAAACTGCTATCTGGTATTCTACGCTACCAACACAACAACTAAATGATCCATCAATATGCGGCTTAGAAGTATTAAATGCCCTTGACGCTATTTCACCATCGAAAAAAACACCCCATAAAACCTTACACGAAAATACGAGTAATCGCTTTTTAGAGAGAGCAAGTAATATAAAATAATTATGTCTGATATTTTAAGAAGTTCATTCGATCAAGTGAAAAAACTAAAAATGTGGTTCTGTAAACCCGTTTCTGTTAACATGTCACCGAAACCTATAACTGAAGAGTCCAATCTTAATCTCGATGACATGTCACTGGAACCTATGGTTGAAAAATCCAATCTTAATCTCGATGACATTTTAACTATGGGTTTCGGCGATATGTCATATTTTAATCTCGATGACATATCGCCGAAACCCATAGTTAAAATGTCAGATTTTAATCTCGCTGACATAGTAAATAAACTCCCCATAATAGATTTCAGAGGTATATTCAGGGAAAATCAGTTACCCATAGTTAATGGTACCCATGTACCAACCAAACATCTTTGTAACCGGTATAATTAATCGCAGTGATGAAAGAAACCCTGGAACATATTGGATAGTTTATGTGATACATCCACAATGTGTCATTTATTTTGACCCGCGTGGATTTGCTCCTTACGAGAAAGGATCATTTATCAAGTATATATCCAAGTTGGATTCTTCTCCCCCTGTTTGTTATTCAGAGTTACCCATACTGGGCTTATTTGAAAACTCATGTGGGGTAAAAGTTCTTGAAATGTTAATGGCGGTTTCAGCATCATCTGAATCGCCTCATAAAGTTGTCCTCGAGTATATAATAATGAATTACTTAAATAGAAGAACAAAATATAACATGATTAATATTTGGGGACGATCTATCTCAATGCTGAAGAAACCCGATGCCGATGGCACTGCAACCGGTGATATAAAAGAAATAATCGAAGATAAAATATCCGAGATGTTGAACTTAGCAAGTGTTGACCCCAACGAAATAGTTGTATTTCAAGATCGCTAGGGTAAATTGAAAACTAGTAATGTTTCCCTTGATGATATTTTAGTTAAACAACGCAACGAAGTAGAAGATACTATCGCGTTGCTTTCCGATCAGGGTAAACTCAAACCGGGTGTACTTGTTTCAACTATTGTGGATAGAATTAACGATTTAGAACCATTAAAAAAACTACGCGATGAATACGACGACCATATAACTAAATTCGATCAGTTTTCTGAATTATAAAGAAATATAATTGACAATATTGACAAACCTCTATTAGATTTCCTTGCAAATCCACCGGTGACCACACCGAAACTCAAGGAGATAAAAACTGTTATCGATAATTTGTCAAAGTTGCGATCCGAGTATGATGTTCATGTAACTCAATTTGGTAATATGCGCAAAAATTTTAAAAAGACTGATGACGCCGTCGATGAATTTTTTGGTAAAGACGTGAAACCCGATGATATTAAAAAATATCTCACTGGTATTATCACGAAACTCGATGAAATAACAACTATTAATCAGCGAATAGAAGTTGTTCGCGAAGATTTTAAAATGACCAACGATTTCATCAAGGATGATCTACTGAGGATGATAGAAACACTTGAAAAAAAAATCTCTCACGAACAAAAAAGTATCATAAGTGTACACGATCCAACACGGATCATTCATGTGGACACCTACAAACAACAAACAATCCATTACGGGAAAAGAATCGAAAATCGCTATAACAGTTCATGAACCAACACTATCATCAGCGTTTGAAATAAACTCACCCGGGTATGTAATAGATATATATCAGAGTTCTATAAGAACTATATTAGGATGGCCTGAAAATACACCTCGAATATCCTTACAAATACCAGAACCTAAAAAGTCCAATTATGTCACAGACGAAAAATCATACTATGAAATCAACCCATCATATCGAGATGATTTGTATAATATAAAAAATACAAAATTAACCGATAGATTCATATTTATCGATAACAATAACATGCAATGGGATTTTGTTTTTGAAAAAACTCCTGATTCATCCATTGCATTCATTTTATATAACATAATTGATTACTTTAAAGAGATTAATCAATTACATCAAACACAACTAGAACGACTACAACGGAGCTTCCAAGAGCATCTCTCTGATATAACAAAACCACGTGATGAGATCATAAAATGTGTTAGGATATTAAATCTGCTTGTATCTGACATGGAATATATCAACAAACGGATAATTCAAGTAATAACTAATGATAAGAACGGAGATGAACAAAAATTCCTAACTGGTTACTATATAACAGAAGCCGATTTACCCGATTTCAAGTTTCCTGGGTATAACGCAAATGAATTTAAAAAATCTGTCAATGATCTTATTCAAGAAAACTTTTCTCTGATACTCGCCGAATGGAAACAACAAACAACAATCCTAAAGTTTAATAATGACCCAGATGGCGGTGGTAGACATATTGCTCCTCAAAATGTGAATATAACCTCGGTGATAGCATTGATTCCAGTATGTGATGTTATCGAATGGAGTCATCACATAAATCTCGAGCGATCAAGTCAAGCTCAGCAAGGATATACTTTATATTCATTTGCACCAACAACTCCTCCAGGGTTTCTAATAATTAAGGTTCCAACTAATGCAGTCTATATACGATGTCATAATAATTCGTTAACGAGAATTAATTTCAGACTCACTGACCAGTCCAATAATCTGATTAATTTACCAGGTGAAGCTCTGCAAATTAATTTGCTTGTAAAATCTTAAATTGCTTGCAATTTCAAGGATTTTTAACCCCATAGAAGCAGAGGGGCGCGACAACGATTTTGGCGTCTTTTTTCGATGAAATTGCTAGCAATATTGAGGAAGCCATGGTTTGCCAAATGGAAACTTCTAAAAGTTGTCCGATTCGCCCCCTCTGCTGTTCAAGTGCTGTTTAATTCTCACGTGCTCTGTGTTAGTATTTCCTGGTTCTTCTCTATTGGACCAGAACACTAAACAGCATGCTAACCGAAATTAATATATTCTGGCACGTGTCAGGAATTGAACAGCTACAACATATTTCCAAGTTAAACTGATTTTTGTTATTATGGATTATTTGTTAACCATACTAATGAAACCTAGGATTGAAATCTGGTTCGGTATTGAGAGCTGAGAGGTTTTAGTTTACTTTTACTGTGGAATCTTTGATACTGAAGAAGGATTATTCGTGACTTCACGTATATATATATATATATATATATATATATATATATATATATATATATATATATATATATATATATATATATATAATGAGGTGAGAGTGGTCTGTGTGGAAGCCTGTTTTACTGACACCATCCTCACTGGAATATGAGTTGTCTTTACACAAAGAAAGAAACAGTTTTGAGGTAAACATGCATTCGCTTTATAAATCTATGACAAATCCGTCAAAGAATTTAGTTTGAAGGATATTTCACTTGTATCTTACTTTACATTGCATATTTACCTCAAAGTATATAAATTATGTTTATAATATAGGTAGAGCAATCCTTTCCGTGGGACATTTGAATGGACATTTCATGTTACAACATATTTTAAGAACACCGACCTTTGTAATGGCGACCGAAAGCGCTCATCCGTAGCATGGGATTATATTGTCTTATAGTCAGATATGAATGGCTTGTGATAAGTACCCTATGGTTTAAATTGAACTACTCACTAGAATACTTATAACATTACACGTGACAAACTGAATTGTTTATGAATACTGCGTATTTATTACTGACCTTGTGTACATTGTTATTTGATCGCGTGGCAGACATGTATTTGTTTTTCAGAATCTGAACAGTTTTAGTCTTGTCAGACACCGGAAATCAGGACCAGACGACACCAACCTCTGATTCTTATATCTTTAATTCATAATTAATCTCGGGAAATTCAGAAGAGTAGAAGATAGCTGTTGATTAAATCAGACATTGCATTTATAGAGATCTGTCTTTATTTTCACACAAAAGTAGCCATTTATATAGACTTGTGAAAATCTAGCTATCAAAACCTTGGCCTTGTCGTGAGTAAACAACTGCTATGTTTGCAATTTGTGAGAACAAAATGTATATCATAATGCATGAAATCATACATAATTCTTTTTTTAGAAACATCTAAACGTGGCTTAATTTCCACGGACAGAACGAAGGTTAATGATTGACCATATTTTAAATATACTATTTTAAAAGTAAGAACGATTCATGTGTTTTTGCTCATTGGCGTTGGTTTTCTTATCTCAGCGCTACTGATTTCTTCCAGCACGGTGAAAAGTTCGAATGTTGTGAAGAAGAATGATAATTTGGGTTAAAATGTCATTAACACACAGACTATTTGTAGGTAATAATTGTAGAGGATTGCGCAATGAAATTCTTAAAAGGTTTAAATTTGACCTAAAAGATTACTTGCAAAATGTATTATGTGCTAACATAGCTTATATCTTTTAGATTTACGTGTATGTATTATAGCATTAAATGTGCAAACAAAATACCAAACACAACAGAATAGTCGTCATTTGTTGGAAACGGATTACTGCACGCATCTAAATCACAAAAAACTTCACTTTCACTGCGAACAATGTTGGTGGCGACAAAAGGTTGAAATATTTCATGTCCTTGTGATGTCTTAATAATGTCCGAACTAAATTGTTGCCATTCTTTTAAGCTGAATCCTTTCGAATAGTGGCAGTACTGGATGTATGAAGAATCATGTTATCCCGAAATCGGTTCCACAGACGTGCATTCAGTACGAAACAAAAACACAAGAAGACACCTTGAAGGCCGTTGAGAATGGCATGTACATACCATACAGCTGGGACGTCTATCGCAGACGCTATAAAAGCCAAGACCCACGTGCTCCCGATCACAATGGCCAGCTTAAGGTATACGAAGCAAAAGCATCTGTCATTACTCTGAGAGAAACCATTGGCAGCACGTCTTCCACTACAAATTCCGTACACAGTAAGGCCAAAAGACAAGATGTTAAATATGATGCTTATGGTTAAAGGGATTTCAAAAACTACAAGAAATGCAAAGCCCTTGGTTATGAAACAAAACCCATGCTGTCCATAACCTATCATGTCACCATGGTAAATTATATCCACAGTTAAGCTAGCCGTTACTATAGAAAGTGGTATTCCAACGGCAAACCCAACATATATGGCGTACTGCGTTTTCTCATTTCTCTTTCTCAAAGTTTTAAGGTTTCTAACAAAGAATGTCATTGCCATATCGTATGAAATGACATTCATCCACCCAAAGAAGGAGAGCCAGGCTGTGTGAAGCACGAAAGCTACGAGTTTACAGACCGCAAGATTTTCAAGATGCTGTGTAAATGACAATCCCTCGACAACTATCAGACTTATAGAGAGAGATACAAGGGTCTTTCCATGTATGGTCCTTAGGTACGACGAAATTGAATAGATCAAGACTGTAAGAAACAAACATGCAATAGATAGAGATGCACAGACAAGAGCAACAAGTTTGTAGTCCTCTCCATCTATGTATTTAGACATGAAATATCCCTCAATTGAATGTTTTAACTTTTCAGAATAATTCGCGCAGACATGAATATCGGAGGCATTAGGAATGAATTCAAAGTTTTCTTTATCTATAAGTAAACCTGTTCCTCCAAGGAATACCGTGTTGTTTTGTATATCAAAGCCTGAGGCGTTGATTCGTACGGTCACACACGAGAAGGTACTAATGTATTTGTTCCAGGTCTAAATCTGAGACGACAAATTGCAAAGTAATTTGCTATAAACTCTGTAGAATTATTCACATACGTAATGTTGAATCTAGCTTTTAAGAGATTTATTTTTTCATTATGTTTTGATAGCAGACCACAATACGTATCATTGTATATTTTAAATTCAACGTCTTCGGTTTCTTCAAGATTGCATGGCTTAGCACAATACAGAGAAGAACTGGTGCGTAAATTTGAGACAGAAAGATTTTGAACAACTGCCTTATTACACAGTCCAGGACCGGATAGTAATTTCAATATTGACACAATCTGAGGTTCTGAAATATTGGGAACTATATCAATCTGAATGTCTTGAGTCATAATGTCAGTAGCACGATAATGACGGTCAGATGTATACGTTGATATTTCTAAACTAAGCAACTTTCTTACGACATCGTTTGCTAACGTACAATGTAATATTGATGTCAAGTCAAACATGTTGTGTCAGTACGGTTAACTACAGAGTCATGGACTCGTTATTATCGTTTGGCTTGGTAATGCTGTTCGAAATGTCCTTCCATATATCGTCGTTGTGGCAGAAATTATTGACAACGACTGAACCCACTGGACATTCTAATAGTCTGCATGTATCAGAAGCGTAGTCATACACATAGTTCAAATCACAGATTTCGGTAAGATCAGCAACAATGACGGTATCACAGAATTGTTACCGAGTGGTTGGTGGATTAAATGAACAACACAAACACAATATGTGAAAGATGATGTAAATTTATGAAATAAATTATTAATGAAAAATAATGATGTATCAACACAATAACTCATGCGTTCAACCCACAATCGCACTTCACAACCATTCACAATTTAAAAATAAATTAAATATTAATACAAAATAAACACAGATCCAAGGAACCTCCTGGACTACACAAATGTTTCATATAAAATGGAACCTTTACAAAAGTTATATTATCGCACAACAAATACAAACATCATTACATTATCGCACGTATGGATTGCGACAACAAGTACAAACATCTACATGTATTAAATCAAGTTACTAACTGTTATCGAGATTCATGTAATCCCTTGGAATCCTACAGATTCAAAGTAACCACGTGTAAATATAACAATGTATTCAATTGTAACAACAACTGAAACACACACATGCGTCTCGACCCTGTACAAACCGTACGATTCACAAACTGTTGAATCGCCGCACAGTTTCTCCGAATACCTAGGGTTGGCCCAATACTCTTATCGGCCGCTTGCTCTTCACGGATCCACTACAGTTATACGTACAGACAGCATACAGCATCTACTAGAACCACCGGTCCCAAACACTTAGATAGTACCCTGGAAGTTTACACCTCTAGACAGCTCCGACACTCAGACATTTAGACTTCTAGATTTCCGGATATTTACACATCTCGACAGACGTAGACGGACAGACAATGCGACAGACAGACAGTCAGATACCTCAATATGATCGCACAACAAATGGCACAATTAAACAGCATAATCACGGAACATTCACGGCACAATGAATCACATTCAGCCCTTTTGCTGGAGCAATCAATCACATTCAGCTACAATTCAGCTACATTCAGCTACAATAAAGAAACCAAACTAATAATAGTTGTTTCTAAAACAATCTAAAACTTAGATTACGCTATTGCATTTAAAGTCTAATAGTGACTAGTAATTCCAAATATTCAACGGTTTAAATCTGCATTGTAATAAAGGCATCATTACATGAAATGATAAACTGAATAAAATTCACAATAAAATGAAATATAAATTTAACATTCACCCCTTTGGCTGGAGAAAGAATGACGAGCTATCTCTCCTTTGACAAGATACTTTCGACTCGTAATCTTTCTAGAAATATTCTGCCTTATATGTCCCCAAATAGGTGAGCAGAATTCACGGCAAAATTCCCGTGCACCCCGTGATTATACTGTTCCTGACTTCAAGTGATTTGTAGTCAGGCACATGCAAATCGCTACACGTCGCTTACCTTGAAAAACACTTATTCACTCCAGGTAACGCATGTACTACGAAACAAAAAAAATGGTGAAATTAGTTTGTATTCAAGAAAAAACAAATTCAATTTTCGCCTCATTCTGTGACAGACGGACCTACCATCCGGAGGCAGAGCGGAAAGTCCTGATATAAAGTTAAAATTAAAAATGACTATCAGATTCAGAGATGGTTTAACCAAATTTCCAGATGGCAGATGCTCTGTTACCCGATTTTCTTCAGGTACCTTGTCCACTATGCGAGCTGTTGAGTTTTTTTATGTAACAAGTCTGCATGACTCAGCACAGAATTTATTTCATAAAATGCCTTGCTGATCGGATAATACAATAGGTTCGAGGTAAGCATTACATACCAGCTCATCAAATGAAGGCTGTGTTAGGTCTGATATGGGAGAATTCTCGCAATAACATTTAAATGGGTACGGAATGCAGCTCTGCCACAAGTCATCAATAGACTGATTAAGTTTAATCATGTGATGCGGACAGTCAGCATGCATCTTCAAAAACATCAAATCTCCTTGTTCTAAGGCATGACAGAATGCACAAAACATGTTTTTTATAGATTACTTGCATGCCTTGCGAACGTTTGTCGAACACTAGGAACTCATGTCTCAGCTTGGAAGAATTGGTATATTTCATACAAAGATCACAGTTCATGATTTTATTTTCCGGACATCGATCGATCACTACATAATGTTTGAATCCGTCAAAAACAGGGATATGAGTGCATGTTCCATATCTGCTCAGTGGAACTAGGTCTCTCGATTTCCTATTCGGGAGATGATTACTGAAGAACCACCCATCAGGGTCTCGTAAGAGGTCTCTCATCAGTGTCACATTATTTGCATCTAGAAAAGCATCGTATGCATCGGCACAACAATCCCGAAAAATAGGACAGTCATCGGAGCAGACGCATCCACCAAGAGACTGTTGATGTATGTGACTAGAACATCTCTAAGTCTTAGAAACATTAATAGTTTTTCCAAGTAGTTCGAAGGTTTGTTTTTGTATGTCGTGTAAGTTTCCGAAGGTTTGATCAATTGATAGGACTTGTGTTCCGTTGATGTTGTGTAGAATTTCTCCATTTGGCGAGCCAAAAATTGTATCAGCATCTTTCAGAAATTCGTCTTTAATGTAAGCAGTTATCTGGGTGATTGATAAATCTTACAACATAATAATTGCTGAAAAAGAAAATAAGGACATAAAAGTTTTAGAACATTTTATTATTCGTTAGTTAAAACATTAAACGTTTAATAACAAATATTTAAAACTTAATAATTGTATGATTAAAAAATAGTATAACGTGTGGTCATGTATTGTAAACTATATAGTCTTTGAATGATATTCAATAATCATCTGGTAGTGTTTCGTTATGCATTACTTTCATAGTTCAAACATTGGCACATAAAATGTCAATTCCGCAATAATCGTTGACACGGACACATTACACACGGCACCTGCAGCGTATGTAGTGTACATGTGATGCTATAAGGAACCAAGCGGAGATATTTCGGACTTTAAATTATAATCTATAATTAATATTGTCTGTAAAAAGTTCTTGCAGTCTTTGTCCTTTAGGGTAACACGTATGTTCTTTTAGAATGACATATTTTATTTGCTATCATGGATCCAGAAATGTCGTTTGTGTATGTGGTGGTGGTGGTGGTGTTGTTAGTGGAAACAAGTAGGTGAGGGGCTGTGGGAGGAAGAACCAGCCACGCAAGCTGTTCCGTTTAAAATTGATTTTAGGGTATAATTTTAAACACCTGACTGTAAAAAAGGACTTAGTTATAGAAACGATCCAAATCGATATAACGAAGAGGTATCTAACTATGAAATGTCGCTAAATCAATTGATGAATTATCTTTGAAGCCAAAAACAAACTTTGAAATCATTTTGCAGCGACATTTTAAGTGAACATTATTGAAGTCAACATTTATTGATATCCCGTGTGTCCAAGATTTTAATAAATATATACCGATAATCCATTATTTTTATTATTATAAAAGTTTGGTATTTCATAATTTTCTTACAACAGTGGAAGTAAGGAGTATTTATAATTCTGAGACTGTGAATAAGATGCCTTATATTGAAAGCTATTAAAACTATATTCATTTATCTCTAACGTAAGTAACTATTATTAAAAGAATTAACCACTATTTAGAATAGAATTCATTTTCTAGGAATGATTTTTAGCTATAGTTTAGTAATGATTAATTTAAAACCAGTCAATTCACACTTTATGCCATCTTGATGGGACATTGTTAATGAGAGGAGAATTATTAGTTTTCTTGAGCTGTATTATCAATTCGAGTGAAATATGGCTTTTTTATTTTCTTTAGTAACTCATGGACTCGGATATTATGTTTTGATATTCTTTTAAAGTTTGAATGTTGTCGTACCTTTCATTGAAATAATAATCATTAGAATGAAATCTATCAATAGTCAGCCAATTAAAATTGTATTAAATATAGAAGGTCTTAAATAACAAAATGCCCTTACCTCTCCATTTTGTCCACAACGTATTCTCCTGGACTATTCATTGTTTTCAATTTGTCAGCAATTCTGTAAAAATTATCATCTTGAACGAAGATGAATGTGTGTTATTGTCTCTAATGTTCTAATGTAAGACCTGATCTTGAACGTCAAATTCCAAATTTTTCTCTTTCGCTGTCGATTGGGGCTATAGGTGCCACACATTGGAAAGTTACTTGCCAGTTGGACAGACATAATTGCAGTGAATACCAAAGGATCAGATATATTCCCAAATAGTCGTCAGAATTAATTATCAGACGCAGGCAGTGTCCATTTAACCTGTCACAGATGGTACATTAATTTATGTGCCCTAATGTATTTATTTTTGTTATCTCACACTTCATTTCGATACAAAGAATTTGTTATCAAGAGATGTTAATAATAGAAATAATAACTCATGGGATGGTGTCAGTAAAGATAGCATTTAAGTGTTCTGTCTACATGGAAACCTTTAGCTGTCCATTACCATCATAAGATATGTTAACTTTTTTATTTTAAAAGCCTGCCATATGTTATTATTTATTATGCATTGGTTTTGTTATTAAATAGAACGGATATCATCCTTGGCAAACTGTAAAATGGCAGCAGCTTGGCAGACAATGTTGAAAATAAGCGCGTTATAACTTTATGAAGGACAAATATATCATAGCATATTCCCCGTTGATTCGCAAATGGTCCCAATCTACGTGTCTGTGGCATGATGCCCCAGTGCTAGACATCACAATAAACTGCCACACTGCACACGTGGTATTGATATTACTGAAAATTTGTTAACGCTACTTTTAAAAATCTAAATAATACACACACACACACACACACACACACACACACACACACACACACATCTAAAATATTTCAACTTGTACTTCAGCCGAGACAACGTTTCTACTCTCATCTCTTTACCTCAACGTATATATTTTCACTTTGATTACTGTGTAAACGGTTCTGCTACCATCTTGTCTTGTGTTCAATATGTCTAGTTGAAACATATAAGTAAAATAAATTTAACTACTCTTTGTAATTTTATGGTCCTTAGTTTTAATGTAAAAAGATTTGTCTGTATTGTTAAACGTATAACTGCTGCACAAGCGGTAATTATATGTTTTTGAATAAATATATATTCAAGTAAAATCTCGTAATAAATTAGCAAATATTGTTTGAGCATATACTTTCGATGAGCATGGATGTGCCATTTTGTAAGTCTAATGAGTGGTGCTCCGAATTTTGTAAGTATGGTCTTACGATGTTTAAAACATATTTCTTTTTTAATTCAGTGTACATTTTAACCAATAAATATTGAAGCAGCTGACATTTTCTTTGTTTTTAATACTTCATCGGTCGATACATGTGCCTGTGAGCAATGTGAAATTCTGTAGGTTTGGAGAAAGAAAACAAAAGATGTCGACGAGTTTGAAGTAGACATACTGGAATGGAAGACATGGTGAGAAAAAAAAGCATAAGGCAGTTACATCTTGGAATTGGAAAAGAGATGCATCCTTGTCACAGAAATGCTAAGGAATTGTCTATGCTAAAGTTTTGCCTATCGACTGTTTCTAGCATGTTGGCATTTGAAAACCCTTTTTGACTGAGGCGTAGCATTCGGCAACATCAAAAACATCTCTAATACTAATGGCTTGGAGTATTGAAGTTGACATGCTCGAATCAACCAATTAAGCAACACTAAAACAAAACTAAACTTAAAGTGAGAGAATGTTCAAACCAATTTTTAAACAAAAAATAAATTCTATAGGCGGTGCTTGCAGTCCTGATTTAACATAAAATGAAAATGTCAGCAATTAAAATTCTATCGAGCATCACCGATATTTGTCATTGTTATGCAAGCTGTTATTATCCCAATTGATAACACAATCACCAAATTATGATGAAGACAATCTCTTTAAAAAGTACATAAAATAAATAATAGCATCAATAATAAAATGTTTTGAAATTAATAGTTAATAGTAAAGAAACTTAATAACTACTCTAAAAGCTAGCGTGTTCATGGCTTTATTACGTACGAGAAGAAATTGTGAAACCTGTTGATAATGATGATTAACAGAGTACAGAATAACAAAGACAGAAACACGTGTAGTTGAAAACGAACGCAAATACATGTCTATTGCAATGCATGTTTATTAACAAAGAAGAAAGCATACACTATTTGTCACTACAAGTATCACAATAAAAATATATATCATTTAAAAAAAAAACGGAAAACAAATTATGCAGATTTTAAAGGAAAACCCTTATTAAAATAGCTAGCTGATAATTAAAGCCTCTATTATAATATTTTGAATTAGATGAAGGGTGACTTGGGAGCTTTTTTATTTTTTGGTGATGAAATTTTCGTTGTATTTCACCTTCACTTTGGTGCAACCATTGCAATTTTTCGAAAACTTATATTTTGGGAGGGTATAGTTTTGGTGGGGGTAAATTACACAATCTGGTCTATGTTGCAATGTTAGGAAGCCACAAAAAATATCCCTCGTACACACACGCCGCCGATCATTACAATGTTATCAGTATCACAATTACATCTGTTGATACTCATACAAAAGAAGATAAGGTACAAATGATTTAGTCTTTATGGAAGAAATATATATGTAATAACAGCTTAATGCCGCTTTACTATTGCTTAAGGCTGTTATACTATCGATTAATGCCGTTTGACTATCGCTAAATTTCATTTGACTATAGTTAAATACCATTTGACTATCGCTTGATGATGTTGTTGGACTATCACTTAATGCTGTTTTACTATCGGTAAATGCCGTTTTACTATAGCTTAATGTTGCTTGAAATCTAAATGCCGTTTTACTATAGCTTAATGTCGTCTGACTATCGCTTAATGTAGTTTTACTATCGCTATCGCTAAATGCCGTTTTACTATTGCTTAATGACGTTTTATTATCGCTAAATGCCGTTTTACTATCACTTAATGTCACTTTAAAATCTAACTTTTAAGAAAAAAGCACTATTGGGTAATTATCTGAAATTTTACAAATTGTGTGATTACAAATTGTTCCACGATTGTAATGAACAAATAATTTGCTAAGTTCGCAACCACAAGAAGATCCTTTGTATTATATTTGTATTCAAATATTTGTTTTGAATTTTTTGTTTTGTTTTGTAATTTATTCATGTTTGAAGCATTGTTTTATTTGTTTAATTAATCCGTTACGAAAAGAGAACGCTTAGTATTAATGTATTTTTTTGCTATTTAGCTTTTCTTATGTCGATATTGATATGTTGATATGTTAATAAACTTCAAAGTGATAAGCAAATAAATATTGTTAATACCAAAATCCACAGTATATCGTCTATCAGTTTTTATGTAACACCTTTACACCATAACGTGCAATATATTCAAATGTTCAGGTTGTCAGGAACGAAGGCATTAAAAGGCTAGCTTTGAATTCGTCTCAAAGATTAAATAAAAACTCGATAGTTGACATATAACAATTCATTTTGTGCAAGATAATAGTTTTTTCTACACATTGTTTATCCTTACATTCAAGAAATCAAATTCGGATCCAATGGTCCATCAACTGATGTAAACTATATTATGCAAACACTGCGATTTAATCAAGTACGTCCATTTATTGGGCACAAATGTAAATGACAATCTAAAAAGTAACAATCAGCAACAAAAATTAAAACTTGTGATGTGGAAGGAACATTTGAAATTATAGAAATTATCAACAGGTAAACATGTATAAAAAAAGCTAACGGAATCCATATAAAGTTTAAAAATGCAAATCACCTTACGTTCTAAATTGGTATTATGTATCTAAATGAATATAAGTAAATCATTTATAGGATATAATTCAGTTATCTGCCGTGGATTAACGACCTATTTAGCTTTCTCCATTGCATTTCCAGATACTTCGTAATATAACATTAAAACGATCAGATATAATTCCAATGTATTGAGGAATAACAAAGTTGTTGACATTGTCATACGAAAGATTAATTGAAGCGGCAATTATAAATGACTAATGCCTAAATTTGTAACGTATTTGTCTTTAGTTTGAACAAGATCATACAACATAATTAAACCATAGTTTTCTTATAAATAGTTGTTGTTGTTGTGGTAAGGTTTAATACCATTTTTCAGAACAAGATGGGCTATACATGACGACCAGTATATATGGTGCATGACGAAACCGGGAAACCCCCAGAAAGCACCATCAACATAATGAATGTAAAATCACCTATTTATAAAATACAATTAAGTGAATTAACGACCTAGTTTAACGCCATTTTTCAGCATAAGATAGGCTATACATGACGGCCAGTATAAATGGTGGAGGAAGAACCCGGGGGAAACCCCTGGATAAACCACCTACTCACGAGAAGCTACTGTCATGCTTTCTCACAGACCCACTTTGGCCGAACCCGAGACTCGAACCCATTCATACAGAGGTGAGATGGCAATGATACGTAACGGTGAATGTTTAAGACCACTCGGGTCACTTATAATAAATTGTAAAATTATATGTATATATGTATACGTATATGTACGTTGAAAAAGGCTAGCAAGGCTATATGTTTTGTGGGGGCATATAGGATCCTGGGTGTTTCCGATTCATCCACGGTAGGTTCGAATTTCCTTTTATTCATTTGTTAACATGGAATTCGAATCATTTTATCTCATTAAACAGTCAGCTGGGAAAAGATCCGTGTTTCAGTTAACACCATTTTAACTGGAATCATGCAGATGATATTTGCAAATATGGATAATAAAGGATACACCATACAAAACACCCATCTCTACATAGTACATGTTATAACAGAGTTGCTCTTTATTATTATTATTATTATTATTATTATTATTATTATTATTATTATTATTCATAGACGAATGCTTACAACAAATGTGATAGGACTGTATTGGCACGAGGTAAGAAGGATCGGAATGCTACAAATGTTACAGCGCTACATTCAAATACTTATTGAACAGACATTTCACAGAGGAGACAACTAGATCAGAAAACCTTTAATTATGTCTCCACGCATCTTATTCTGTGTTAAAACAAGAGCTGTGTGAAACAATCCGAATGTGTCGTGAAATAGTCAGTCTTTTAGGAAGAGATAAAAAATAGAAATATCTTGTAACATCATCTAGATTAAATACATAGCTTCCTAAAGCATTTATTGTAGATGTATCCACACCAATATTAATTTAAGACTCATTCTCTAGTAAGTCATTGCACAATTTACCTCATAATTGTATGTGGATTTTAAATAAACAATGGTTAGTGACATTTTCCATCTTTGTCATGCACGTTGAGTCATGTACATGGCCCATTCCTCATGTTGGCAGGACAAATTAGAATTCTAGCTCTCGGATGCACAATCTGTCTGAAGGTAGGCAGACATTCCATTTCAGCAATCGGTAATTAGAAAATGTAGGCAGACATTGTATTTTAGCACTTGGTAATTAGAAAATGGCTCGAGTTCCAATATGCCCAACAAACATTGTTATGTGATAGTTTAACGACGGAATATTTTAATTTTCTTGTTTCATTGTATTTCAACATTTCAACTTATTTACACGAACCATTTATTTTATCCATTGGATGGATTTATATGCATTGGAAAACACAAGTGAATTAAAATAAAAAAAAAACATAAGCTTTAAGCAAATTAGCACACACCCACCACCAAACACGGCAAAGACTACAACAATCAACACACTACCAAATATGAAACGTTGCTACAAAACTGAAATAAAACATTGCTAGTTTTGAAAGACTAGTTTTTATGTGATGGACGGATATAATACATTTTCAATTGGAATGTTCTGTTATATTGCATATATTTTCTGTTTACATTCAAATATACGTAAGTCATACCAATTACAACAAATTATGCCGAAATAAATTTTAAGAAGCCTGTGATAAGTTTTCCAAAATATGAAATTTTGTTACAGTATATATTATATTCAATGGTATCATATTCGAAATAAATAATAGCGCAAAACAAATTGCTTCAAAAAATATTGTTACCGGTAATAAAGAAACAAACGTGTGACAAATTAATAAATAAAAAGGAACCGTGACTTTAGTAAGAAAAAGAACAAGTTTAGATAAACAATTACAATTAAAGCTTTAGAAGATTAATCTGCAAATCATGGAATGAGGCGGTTGAGGCATTTCCTGTATTCCAATAAATTACTCGAATTTACATAACTTTTTTTCTCTAAAAAAATAAATATTAAAAATAGAGTTAATATTCAGTGAATGAGCGCAGTCAATCGAAACCTGTAATCACACGACATATACATAATGTAATAGATCCTACACGTAACAAAACCTCTTTTTCGCAAGTAGATATGTGACGTATATTGGCTTGATTTGTCTGAAACATCCGAGAAGCTAATCGAGTTCATGGACCAATATTTCATGCCTAGAAGAAACAGAAGGTTAGTAATGTAATAAATCATAATTGTATAACCAATTCAGCTACGTATGCTGTATATTTTCGTCATGATAGCAGTTCAGACGTTAATTGTAAACAATTACAGAATTTAAAAATAATTCTTAGATAATATTGTATTGTTATGTTTTCCCAAGATTTATATTCTTCTATTGGATTTGTCGTATGTCTGTTTAACGGGAGGCATATATTAGAAACATTTTATGCATGATTAGCGATATAATTGTTTTAAACGATTATGCTCTTTTTAACACGTTATTAAGTTCGATCTTTCGGGTCTGGTTCGTTTCGGTTTCTGTTTTTTCATATGCAATGTTTAAACGATTATCAAATTTTTCTAAAATCCCTATACATATTGGATCCAAAAGTGCTTCTGATCCTTGAAATAAAACATTCTTGATGTCTTAATAAGCAAAATAAACATTTTGCTTTTCATCACGTGTTATCTTTCGATATCTCGAATGAACGTAATAATACCTGTGATGGAAACGTGCACAATCATTTTTGTACCAAAGAAGTACCTGATCATTTTCACAACATCTTCCAGAGCTTTAATATTTATATATCAAGAATGTGTTGATCTAGAAGTGAACAGTTATCGCATATTTTTTATGGAACACCGTCCTCTACCAAACTTCTTTATCAAATCCTTGCGATATTTATTTTGTCTTTACAAACTGGGTAATATTCGATGCGCTAGTTAATTAGGATATACTGTATGATATTAGTAAATAATTCAGTTTATCAATGGCTGTATAACCGATGTCATAGTCATTCCCTCCCGAAATGAGATAATTCTTTGTGTCATGACAATTAACACTGCAGTTCTGAGTTGTAAGACTTAGTAGTAACTTACGTTATGTTTCATTTCCATGACTGAGTCCGCCCTGAAAAATAGAATTGACAGCAATTACAATCAAATCCTACAGCAGATCGTTTCAAGTAGGATCCAATTTAATAGAGCTAACATAGCTAATTTCTATAGTAAAAGTATCATTCTTTCACATACTTATGCATACTATTATCATTGCCAATACATAACAATATCGTCTTATTATTTAGTAAGAGCAAAGGCAATTCTCTTAATCTTGATTTAGTCCTTTACTTGTATTTGAATTTGAAAATCTATCTATTTATCGACGTTTTTCATTGCGAATTGTTGATGTAATAACGATCGGAAATCAAAAGATGTAGTGCTTAAATACTTACACTTAAATGCTTACACTTAATACTTACACTTAAATACTTACACTTAATACTTACACTTAAATACTTACACGGGTTCTTACACACAATGGTAAGAATTTGTTTTCACCCTCATCCAAAACTTCCCGACATGATGAAAATACATTATCTTACATCAGATTAAATACCCATAAATCAGTAAACAAAAGATGTATCCATGTCTACACTTTCTGTAGTACTCAAATAAATGGTGAATTAAGCATCGGTTGCCACACTATTTGTATGCTCCAGAGAATTTCAATATTCATGAACTAGTGGATGAATAACTCAAGGCTGTGGAAATCTAAACGTTTGGTTCAAAGATAAAACAAGGCTTTCTAGAAGAATTAATACTAATCATAAAGTCTGTGAATATTGTCATCGATACGTTATTAGTAAACCAAGCAAACACGAAGTAGGAACACAATCGGAGTTCCAGATAGATAGATGAACATGTTTAACGAAACTATGGTCAGGACATTACAAAGTATGATAAGAACACACTTTGAATGTCTAAATATTAAATGTTACCAGAACGTATCAATATCTCCAGTTTAGATCATATAAAATTTCATGTATGCGGTTCTACCATAGGCCTAATGTTTACATTTGTAGAATACTTGCACGCGTTTATAGTTGAAGAAGCTTCTAAATATGCTTTAATTATTGAAATATTTAGACTTTTTATAATTACAGCGGAAACGCATTATGGATATTGTACTTTCTACGATTTTTTGACACTGATTTTTCATTTTTGTATTAGATAGTGTCTGATAATTTAAATAATGCACAGTTATGGGTTTTATTATTTGCTTTGCTTGTTTTGCGTTGACTGGCATATATATCTGATAAGGTTTGTTTAATTTATCTAAGTTTAGTAAATCATATTATGCATTTTTGAATTCCGATGGGATAAGGATAACTGCAGGAATTTGTATAAGAGAGCAAGCATTTCCACTAGACGCCGGGATATTATATCTGAAAACAACCATTGCACGTGTTCTGACTGGAGTGATTGCAGCAATACACGTCATATGACTTACTATTAGTTCTTGTGATGTCCGCCTGTAGTGTTTGTGTGGTGGGATATAGAGCAAGGCAAGAGGAGTTGGTACTATATCTCATCAAACATGACTACAAGTTAACAGTACCTTGGGGAGAAGACAAACAATATTCGATTAGGATAAAAAAGAATTAATGACATATTTGATATGATATGAAATAAGTAGTGATTTGCATCAGCAGATACATGCTGGCTACGACAAAATATTAAAAGCAAATAGAAAAATATGAAATGAGTAAACTCGCTTCTTTTAAAAAATGAAATATGCTTCTCTTCGAATAAATGAAGCGGAAGTTTGAGGTAAAATCCAATACTGAATATACTATTTATTAGGATTGGGTGGTGCCACGCATACTTGTCAAACAATGTAAAGCATGAAATTCAATGAAGTAGGAAAAGACATATATATATATATATATATATATATATATATATATATATATATATATATATATATATATAATTCCGTGCATTTGATTAGTATATATACAAGTACCGTAATATTGTTTCCATCGTTCCAAATGTAAATCTAAAAGTAAGCACGAAAATAAGGCGCAGCTGTTATAGATTGACATATATGCATTATGCCAAGGAATTGTAATTGTTATGTCATATGTTTTACTAAACGTCATTTAGTATTGTAAAATATTGAACAAACGTTGTTAATGATGGTTTAAAAGTTACTGATATTTTATTTTAAGAATTTTTCAGTCTAAATATACAAGTGCAGATCGCTTATATAAATTAAAACTGAAGTTAGATTCTGTTGTATATAATACACAAACTAATATTACGATGTCAATTACTCTTCCACGTGCATATACAGTAGCAGGCGCTCGAAGAACGAGGAATACCGCTAGGACAAGAACGACTGAATTAAACAATTTATTCCTTTCGTTAATTTTCTTTAGCCATTCTCACATCTAAGGTCATAATTTAAAGTCCACCTAAACTAACAGATTGTATAGAATTACATCACGAACTCATGCTATGCTCCATACTTACGATGTAGAGTCTTCAACTACACCAACAGTGTTCATTCTCCGAAAGTACTTCTCAAGGATAACCGCTAATATAATTCCAGGCATGAAGAAAAATATGCACCACCCGATAGAAAACCAGAAGCCATTCTGGAAAACAAATCTTAAGTTATGGAAAAATTTTATCATAAATCAGTCTGTACAGAAACGATTACAGAGGACTGAGCATTACATTTTGCAATGGCTTCTGGCCTAAAAAGAACTTGCAGTTTTGCATATGTATAGCAATGAAATTTATGTGTGAGATATTAAAAAGTATGAGAATGAACGTTTAGCCCTGGATAAAACATTTATTATACAGTTACATGCTAATTATACAATTATCTTCATTTTAATTGTCGAAGACGCAAATTTGACCTTTATCATTAAAACCCTTGTTGGCTTGCTATTAAAGATATATTTCTTTATAAACGAAAACTTAAAAATAAAACTCTGCTTTGTAACATTATGTACCTTAAGTCATGATATAACACTAGTACACCAGTAGTAAGTATAAATCGAGTGTACATATTCTGCTGATTGTAAACATTAATATTATTAAAACAAAATAACAAATCTTCCAAATACGTACGAAAGCATCGACAGTGTACTTGCAGAAAGACACCAGAAGTAATGAATTATACAGGTTCCAGATAGGAGTGCATTTTCCCAGCTTGTTATTTAACTGAAAATGCGAAAATGAATTCATTTAATTAGCAGGAATTAATCATGTCATTTTCAACATTTTAAATATCGCGTTCGAATCTCTTCATGCTTTGCAAGTGTACGAAACATAATAACTATTGATAAATATTACACTTCTACCTGACTTTAACTGATCATCATGCCTTCCAACTTCTCCAAAGCAAACAAGTTACAGAAAGATCATTTCTCGGATGAATGAGAAGTAATTTAGAATGTAAGTTAGAATAAAACATAATACAGTAAATGGCCAAAAACAAGGCAAATGGAAGATAGACTCTCTCTCTCTCTCTCTCTCTCTCTCTCTCTCTCTCTCTCTCTCTTCTCTTCTCTCTCTCTCTCTCTCTCTCTCTCTCTCTCTCTCTCTCTCTCTCTCTCTATATATATATATATATATATATATATATATATATATATATATATATATATATATTGATTTTTTGGTCGATTTAAATCAATTCTGGGTTTTACTTCTCATGGACTGCATTTATTAGCTGTGTAAATTCCTTACGAAGTACATTTTGATTTGAGTAGGGAAGGACTCACCTTGAATAAGCTACGTGTGTGTTTCTGTTCTGTCATTGATTGTTTGGAATCATAATATGGGGGGGTGAATATTAATTGTTATTTTACATTATTAAAAGGACCTTATGAATATAATTTTATTTAATTTTGAGTGCTATCAAAAAGAATGTGATTGCAGTTGGAAATATTATCGGAATTACAGCACTGTTCGCGAAGTTTTAGAGCACATGACATGTTTCATGTAATTCGTATTTGCAGAACTAAGAATGTACCTTTCGAGGAAATTCAAGATAAAAAATGTAAATATAATTTTTTGCCATACTCATTCCCAGCTAAAGAAATGTGTATGTCTTGTCACTTGCATGCTTCTTCAAGGGACCAGAACTATGTATAAAGACATCTACTGCAGCATGACTTCTATCGCGAGTGTAAATAC
Source organism: Unio delphinus (assembly GCA_029339505.1). Taxonomy (NCBI): domain Eukaryota; kingdom Metazoa; phylum Mollusca; class Bivalvia; order Unionida; family Unionidae; genus Unio; species Unio delphinus. The sequence goes on along the minus strand of JAQISU010000044.1, from coordinate 4,827,199 downwards.
AAAACAATGTACCATAACAGTTCACATGGAACATTGCAAAGCAATTGGTGTATCATAATCCGTTCAGAAAGCGAAATAAGATTTCTTTGTCTTTTTGACGTATTGAGACTCCTACTTTTCTTTCAAAATCTTCAGTTGCGTTTTCTTTCTCGATTATAGTACTTTGAGTTATAAATGTTGCGTCTCTGACAGATAACCCATAGCCTCAAAATGCTTTTCTTCTTTCGTTTTTATACCTGAGCGTGCACTGGTCATACGCTAAACTATGTCATTTGCTAAGTTATAAATATTGCTCCTAAATAACTGTTTAAATTATACGAATTGTATTTTCAATTCTGCGTTTCTCACGGTTTTTGTTGGACATTGCAAATATCATGTCCTTTCAATTGCTTGTTTGAAAGTTTCATCGGCGACTCCGTAAACTCGTCCACATCGTTCACTGTATCATTTCTACTTTTAAAACAGACAAAACAGCTTTTTGGTTTATCGCCAAACAAGTCTAATAAATTAGAAACTAAATCGTCTACTAAATGATTGTACATGGTTTGTTCTTAAAGTAGTTACTAATGTACGATACTATCGTAGACGTACGTGTCGTGCAAGACAAAGATTAAAGATACTTAACTTGAATAGATGACAAAACTATTTCAAAGTCTTTAATCTAAATTAATTATAGACGAACACAATTATTGCTGTTGACGATGCAAGATAAAGCAGTGCTATACGACTGATTCTGACAATATAAAATTAACAGAAAAAAATTTATTTTAAGAATTATTCAATCTAAATATACAAGTGCAGATCACTTAAACAAATGAAAACGGAAGTTAGATTGAAGTTGGATTGTGTTGTATATAATACACAAACTAATATTTACGATATCAATTACTCTTCCACGTGCACATGTCGCGAGCAGGCTCTCGAAGAACGAGGAATATAACAAAGATAGGAACGACTGAATCAAACAGTTTATTGTATTCTTTAATTTGTTTAAGCATATCGAACAACCAAGGTCATCATTCAGTATCCATCTAAACTAGATATGAATAGATTGTACAGTAATTTATAGTATGACAGAATGGTCCTTTTTCAGAACGAGTTATGAGTATAATCAAAAGTAATTTTGTCATTCAGTAAGATTTATTTCCTTGATGTCATTGGTTATTTGATTTAACATGGAGCACGCGTCAACCATCTATCATGTTCACCAGGTATGATTGCATTTCTTAATCTTAAAAACGTGAGTATGCATTTTTAAATAATTTAAAATTTATAGCAATACATCATTCAGTCATGATGATGTAAGATCAAATGAGTAAGTAATAAAATTAGAGTTAATATTCACCATTAAGTTTTGACAAATACAACCAGTTTTAAAATGTTATATAGTATCTATCCATCCAATATATAATCACAAAATGTGCACTATCTGCATTCGAAATTAGTGATCCCTCGAATACTATATTAACAGTAAATATAAAGGGATAAAGAAAAGATCAAATGCAACCAAATTGCACTGATTACTTAACTTGAATAAATGACAAAACTATTTGAAAGACTTTAATCTAAATTAATTATAGACAAACCCACTTATTGCCGTTGACGATTATATGTGCCGTTGCATATCAATGATTGACCAGTATCCACCGCCACTATATCATGGCGAAATTATTTTGTTCACTTCCCGCAGGACCATAATAACGCTGCAATTTTAAGTTGAAGAGATGCATTTTCTCAAAATTTCAAATTTGACTTTATCAACAGGATTCTTCGTGTCAGGTTACACTTTTGGACGTTTTGGAATGAAACATACTTCAGCAAATATAACAACCAATAACATTTACAAATGAAATTAAGCCAATTAAAAAAATGCTTTACATTCAACCGTAATCATCTTACTATTGATGTCTAAACGGATCTGAAATTTGTCGATTATCATCATCATCATTCTCGTCGTCATTATTGTCAATAATAATAATAATAATAATAATAATAATAATAATAATAATAATAATAATAAAACCTTAACTGTTTTAAAGGAAATTACTAGTAAACATAAAAAGAGAACGGCGAGCGTGGTGGTTTCTCAGATTATATCAGATTATATATAATAAGTGTCAAAACTGGACTTACAGCTTCTACACCCGAAGGTCTTTGATTTTAAAAATACTTTTATTGGTGTATAACATTTAATTTGCTCAAGAATGTTTCCAAAGAGCTTTATTTATGTATGTTGTTCTTCGCAGAATATAGTTTTTAGCACAAACAGACATACTTACTGCATCAAAGGCGAAGTCAATATATCGGTCAACAATTCCAAAAACATCCTGGCTGAAATTCGTAACTAACTGTTAAAGAAAAAAGTTTAATGTTTACGTGTTTATTATATTATTGAATATCATTAATTACTATCATATGTTCACTATAATCAATGTTAGGAAAATGACAAGAGGATAGTAAGAATAGTAATTGTCAGATTCATTTCACTCCTGTACATGGACACATTTTGCTTGGATTCATGAAAAGATGGTCAATATTGCATTCATCCATATTGGTACCGACAAGAAATGTACACATGCAAGAATATCTACAACATTCACACTGATCCACTAACATAACGGTTGATATTTAAATCTTTATTCTTAAAATTAGTTTCAGATAGCCATATTTTAAAAGGAGGAGGTAAGGAGGAGGACTTAAGAAGATATTCGGGCAGCTTCTTTTGTTTGACCGATTATTGAAAGCTGTGATCGAGATATACTTTCTTTCATACTGTAGTTGTAAGGTATAACACAGTTATACTTATTTTGCTTCTATTTCTAATGTTTTGTCACAGAAACAATAAACTATTACAAACTTAAAACATTTGTTCTATTCTTTCCCCAAAAAAGAATAAGGCAATCACCTGTTGCATCACCGTTGCTGAGAGCTGTGTTTGTGCGTGTCTTATGTTGTTCGTCATACTTATTTTCCAGCCCTGTAAATTAATAAATAAATTTTAATACAGATTTTGACTGTGATATTTCAAATATTTTATCAATGATCAAGCAACGTTTGACTACTCAAGTCTCATCTATAATTTAACTTATTTTAATACATTTCACGCAACGTTTGTAATCTTTTTTTCCTGGTTGTGGTACTTAATGTAATGATAACATACAATACAATCTTTTTAAATAACAGTTTAATTTTTAGCACACAATATCGAAAAAGTGCACATATAAATCAGGAATATAGATGGTTTACATACCGTAGTGGCAAATAGATGTTGGACGTGCCAAGGAGCTAGAACTTTTGTTAATCGGCCACTCACAAGTACTTATTTCCTAAGGTAACTATTCTTTAACAAAATTAATGTAACTTGAAGAGAAAAATGGATCGAATGGAAACATCTGTAATGAAATCGCTGTTTAATGTCTATCTATCTATTTATCTATCTATCTATCTATCTATCTATCTATCTATCTATATATATATATATATATATATATATATATATATATATATATATATATATATATATATATATATATATATATATATATATGTGTGTGTGTGTGTTTTACCTACCACGACTTCGTTTCCAAGAGCTTCAAAGTGATCTAAAGCCACGCTCAGTCTATTCTATTGAAATGAAAGAGAAGGATAACATAAATGGATGAAAACAAGATTCGAAACGACGTCAATATTTGGAAGCTGATGAAGAGTTCCTGTTATATTACACTCACGCTTAGCAATAATTGCTTCTTGTTTAAAAAAGATTTTATAAAACGTGCAGTTATACTGATGAGATTTAAGAAATCATTAGATACCTGGAAAGAGAACAAAGCTAAACAAACTCGTATATCAACAAGATCTGCTAAAACAAATGATACCTTGAATTACGTTCACTAAATAGACAGATATGTAAATAGATCGTAAGACGGAGGTGTATAAATATGTACATACGATTGCTGTAAGAATGGGACCATTTGTGCCCTATAAAAGAATTAGTGCATGATTAAATAGAAATGTATTTTATAGTCTATACCATTTATTTATCTTAATAATAATGAGTATTAATCAGCATATTGATATCATTATAAATTTACGTTTATGTTTAGTGAATATCACTTTGTGAAGACATGATTCTTTTATATTTACTTGTTACTAAATTCCAGATTAATGATATTGACTGTTAGCTAATATAAATAAAAATTAATTAATTGCAATGAATAAAACATAAAATCAGATTTAAAAAATGCTCTGATTTGGAGCATCATTTTTCTAGGAATAGAGACACGTTAATATTATAAAAAAGAAAAAACGTAGAATAGTACCAAATATGTAAAGATGGAAGAGCGAAAGCAAGTACTTACTCCTATTGAATTTAGCTGAAAAGGGGCAAAATGAAACCATCTTATTAAAAAGCAAACATTATTTTTTTAATAGCTGATGTTATAAAACGCTTTCGTTATTATTTTAAGCCACCATCTATCTTTTGCAAACAAATATGTTATATTGAAAAGCTTATATTCCTTTAACAACCAGCTCTCAATCTTTGTAAAATACAAGAATTTCCAAACGTCTAATTCATGGTTACCATAACTGGTCATTAGTTTGTACTTTTACAATCCAACGCATGAATAAATATGCTCGCAGTTTTTCGTAACGGTAGTCGAATTGTTTCTAACGGTTCTAATCATAATCCATGAGTTAGTGCTAAGAAAGGCAACGTCTCTGAAACGTTGAGAATAGTCTTCCGAAAAAATGAAAAAGTCTCGTAGAAATGTAGAGATATGTACGCGCGATAGCGTAACTGTGGTCAAAATCGAAACAGTGGTAACATGACTTTAGGATACAGTTACTACGCTGAACCAAATTCGAAATGATCCTTGAGCCATATCGGAAAGAATACCTCATCCATTTCAGAACCAATATGAATTACATTGAAAATAAGTCATCACTGCTACAGATCGGAAATAATACCTCATTCATTTTAGAATCAATATGAACTACATTGAAAATAAGTCATCACTGCTGCATATCGGAAATAATACCTCATCCATTTTAGAATCAATCTATGTATGAATGTTAGCACTGATACATCATGAAAATGATCATTGATCCAGTTTATAAATGATCCCTGAACCATAAAGAAAATAGTCAAGGAGCCATATTTGTACTGATCAATGAATCACTTTGGAAATGGTCCATGAGTCAATTTGGAAATGATCCATGAGTCAGTTTGGAAATGATACATGATTCAGTTCGGAAATTATCCATGATTCAGTTTGGAAATGATCAACGAATCCCTTTGGAACTGGTATATGAGTCAGTTAGGGAACGATCCATGAGTCAGTTTGGAAATTATCCACGAGTCAGTTTGGAAATTATCCATGAGTCAGTTTGGAAATGATTACTGAGCTATTTTGGATACAACCCCTGTAAATAGATTGGAAATGACTGACACAATTTACATAGAATTATTGTTCAGACGCATTACATTATGTATGTATTTTACTTTTGCAACAATTAAAAGTTAATCAAAATGTTCGGTGCTTCGTAATATAAGTTGAAATTCTATCTCCGAACAAGATCACATATAGTCTGGGGAAACTTAATAACTATATAACTATATTTTTACTTACGGTTGTTTTCATGCTGTTCAAATCTAAACCCGTTAGAGACGACACCAATTTGTCCAAGTCATTAAGTTGATCCTCAAGATGCATAGCTGATGGAGTCAGGGAAGTTAAAGATTGTAGAGTTGTTTCTAACTTATCATTTATGGTCTGAAATGGTAAGCACATAAGTACCAGATTTTAAAACAAATGTTTTACATTTCATGAAAAACTTCACATCTATCTATCTATCTATCTATCTATCTATCTATCTATCTATCTATCTATCTATCTATCTATCTATCTACATACCTACCTACCTACCTACCTACTCTACATCTATATATCTATCTGCAATCATTCAATATATCAACAATACTTCAAAACCCACACCACAGGGTCTATTTTGATTTAATTGATTACGTAACGTAATTATCGCTGAACAACTATGTTCAGATGAATTTATAGTTGAGTCGCGAACATGCCTTCAAGCGGATGTTAGTCACCCTGCTAGAGACTAGACTATAACCCATGACTGCACTCACAATGTCCATGATTGTCATTGAATACCGTAAATCTTACTCCATGGTCATGCTTAACCTCATGTCCATCGAAATAAATAAGGTGACTTGTTGAGACCTCGTTGTATTAAACTTCTCACTGCCCATTACAGAGTTTTACCATTCGATCCTCAGGGAAGATGCAAATATGTCAAATGATAGTTAATTAAACCTCAAAGATACTGTTATTATTGTAATGCCACACGCAATCGAAGACGACATCATATCATACGATAAACATATGCAAACCATATCACAATAGACAACGAGTGTTAGAAAACATTCGATATAGAACCTGGAGTCTATGTTTGCATAAAATATTCAACGCGCACATATTGGAGTTGGTTACGGATTTGTTTGCTTTTGCATGGCATAAACAATAACGGTACAGTGAATGAAATCTTTCAACATAACCATATTTTTGCAAAAACAGTTATCAGCATGGAAACATGTGGAACAAAATGCAAGCACCAGTTCTTTGCAGAATAGGCGAATATCACAAAATCCAAAAACGACTGATTGGTTTAATTGGAAACAATTTCAGATCTTGAAAAATCAGTATTGTTAGCAACGATCGTACTGATAAACCCCAAATGTGTATGTAGAAAGCAATCATTGGAAAAATGTTATCAGAAACCCACAATCTGAAGAAGAAAAAAAAACAAGCAACAACGGCCACGGAAACATCTCAGCCAAAATATCGGAAAACAAATGGCCATCATTCCATCAAAGAAAACATCCAAGGAACGCACAACATCCACAAAAAAAATAATCCATATCAAAATGACTGATTACAACTACTTAGCTAACAGAAAAGGCCCTCGCAAACAACGAAGAACGAAAAAAAGATACCCAAAGTCAATAGCCAAGACAGAGACAACACAAAAATAAAAAGAACGAAATGTAAAATAGATAGGAAAACATTCAACAGCCAAAAATAAAGACTTCTTACAACAAGCGAAACGACTCAAGCGACCTTGATGGTAGCTGCACCAGTAGCAAGTATTTAATCTATTAGATTTAGAACAACACGTTTTGCTTGTTTGTTTGTTTGTTTGTTTAGAATTTTTAACGTAGCTTTAACAATTTTTCAGTCATATCGCTACGATGTCTGCAGTGAGGCAGTTTATAGTGATGTCTACCACTGGGGCATCATGCCGCAGGCATGTAGCATGATGTCCCGCCCAGTCACATTATCCTGACACCAGGCCGACCAGTCCTAACACTAACCTCTTAGTGCTGAACGTCAAGCGAGGCAGCTGTTAGTACCATTTTTGTAAGTCTTTGGTATGACTCGGCCGGGGATCGAACCCACGACCTCCCGCTTCCGCGGCGGACGCTCTAACCACTAGGCCACCAGAGCGGTTACACGTTTTGCCACATATAGTCAATATACATAATATCACACTATGATGATTTGTCATATTGTGCTAATGTTGTTCATAAATGGCGAGAATATTATTTCTTAGTTTTTAATCTATACCTCTAGTTTCCATTTCTTCAGAAGGCTCATATAAATCATTTAAGTTTGGCAACCTTGCTTTCTTTCAAATTTCGCTTATCATTATGATCAATAAAAATGTCTGCTATCATTTCAATGTTTAGATGCATATTGATCATAAACAGTATCCATATTTGTAAGGAACTAGCCACTACAACGTGTTCTTTCACTCCTGCAAATTAATTGGCTGTGTTTAATCCTTTGTAACTCTGCAGCTTTTCTAAGTAGTTTTTCAACACTTTATTTCAATTGTTACGTGCTTAGGCTCGAATAAACAGTAACATAGAAAGAGTGAAAAATAAACAAGCTTGTAAAAACTTAATAAACAATTTAATGAGCACAAATATTTTCCAGAAAAGAAAAATAAACTTACGGTTTTAAAATCAATTCCAAAATGAATCCAAAAATAATTCAAAATATAATCCACTAGTAAAATTGCAAAAGTCCTGGTAATAAAATGTCCTAATAATTCCCAGTTCGAATCTTAGTGAAGCATCCAAGATGGAAGACGATGTTACGTGATGAAGTCAATTCTGGTCTTATGAAATTCAATGAGCACAATTATTTTCCAGATAAATAACAAAATAAATCCTTTTGATCCAAACGAAATTAAATAATCTCCAGTACAAGGTAATTTAAAATAGGTCAAAACGACACACAACGTGGTACTCTAACAGCCCAACTTCTACTAAATAGTTCGCTCCAAAACATAATTTATATACCTGTTTTTACATAAACAAGGAAGGGGTCACATAATCTTCTAGAATCTTTAGAACAAATTTACGTTCAAAAAATCTCGTACACACCGACTGACACAACTAAAAATAGGAAGATGTTTATAACAAAGCTCCATACTGTCCTTGGAATCAACCAATCAATTTAAAAGCTTGTTTACAACTCTGAAGACAGGTCAGAAATGAGGTCAACATCTGGTGTTTATTCGTAAAGTACAGGTCATCCGACTTTTAAAAAAAACAATATCTCCCAATGAATGAATCTTAAACTTAAAATGTCAAATTTGAATCTGACACACAAACAAATAAAATAAAAATAAATGACTTAAATCAAATATATGTAACACAATGCATTAATGTATATAATTCTTTCTTCTTCAAATACATTTAGATGAAATAATGTAAAAAGTGTAAACTATTTGACAAAATGACGATGAACATCTTTTAGCAACTAGTCAAGGAATAGGGTGTCATTTTATTCGCGAATTAAAAGAACTAAATGATACAGTTCAGGAACCCACTTCTTATTTGAAAGCCTGTTCTAAGTCCCAAAAAAAAAATATTAAATGTTCATTAGAAAATACTGTTACTAATAGAGAGCAAGCATAAGTCTCTGATAAAATACAAATATAACGAGTAGAAATGAGTGAAACGTTCGATGAACAGCACAAAATAAAAAAGAATTAAAAAAACCTAGTATAATGCAAAAATCAAAAGTAAATGCTTTCATCTGCAGGAATTGATTCTTTACTACACAAGAGGAAAGAGACGTCAGGTGTTCTGTAAATATTGTAAAATAATGAATTGCAAATGGAGAATATCTCGATAAAAAAGACAACTACAACACCATCATGCGGAGTTATAACACGAGATAAGAAGAACAGGACCATACGCAAATGATAACTTGCAAGAGCAGTTAGAAAGTGCTGAAAGAAAACAAAAACAATTAGTGTGACAAAATAGTTTAGAAAATAAATAACAGAATCAAATCAGAGCAAAAGTATCATTAAGTGGAAGCCAGAAAAGAGTGCTATACTAAAAGCTGATAAAGCCAATGCAATCGATGCAAACGTCTTAACTGTTGCTCTGTTGACAGCAAGAAAAAATTGTAAATGATTTAATCTCTCTGTAAGCGTAAAATTGAAAAGACGCTGGCAAATATTGGCGATTCTTTGAATTAGCCCTCTTCAATAATAATGTAATCTAAAAAAAAAATTAAAAAAAAAGCTGCATCAATTTGTCCTACCTTGCAGTTTAACAAGGTGGCTTCTGAAAACAGCTGGACAGCTTTAGTTTAAACTCGTCAAGCTTTTGAATAGCGGTGACCCAAAACATTGAATTCAATACAATGTACATGTGTCACTGTTCAAACAATGATGAAAGGAAAATCGAAATTACCTATCGATCTACCGTTGTTTCTCCGATCAGTCCTTTACGGATGTTTTATGTTACTAATTGTGTCAAAGAAACAATGATCGTCATTACCATTCGCGTTAATTAGGTTTGGTGATTTTATTATGTCCATTTCGTTCTTGGGTTCACATAGATTTCATCTAGCATAATAGTTGTCTATTGATGTACTTGAGTTAATCGTAAAACATGTATACATAGGAAACAATCTTGACTTATCGATGTAATTGCTTGTTAGCGTGTAAGAAAATCCAAGGATAAAAGGTAAACAATTTTAAGGTTTTATGGGACCTTACTTTCATTATACTTATAACTACTTTGCACTGACAAACTTTAAAATTTATTCTATAGGGTTTGACTTTAGATACGTGTAAAAATTACATAAGATGATCATTACTGTACTAAATTTACCTAAACATGTATCATCTTTCCCTCATATTAGAACACTGTCAGACGATATCTTATCGATGTGATAGTTGAGAGGCTTTATTTTTTCGTATGAACACATTAAACCACACGTGTCGTACGTGAAGCACCTGCCTAATATTGCTACTGACAACTACATGGTATTATTATTATAGTTTCCTTATTTATTTGGAACATTAGGCAGCTTATACCATGTTTCATTTTCTTGAAGAAAATTTCAAGGTCGTACCTGTTTGTTAACTTTTATGTCGTTTTGTATTTTTTTCATGTCAAATCCCATGGTCGTACTGTTCTCCAATTGAAAGGCAACATATGCCGTTTTGCCTTCCTTGCAACTCCTAAAGAAATAAAATTGTATATAAATGACACACCGAAATCTTGCTCTCCAAATTTGAAACGACAGGGTAAATCTCTGAAAAGAACTCAATACATTTTGAACGAGTGAATGGTAAAAGAATTACGACCTTGCAATTTACGTGAACGTCAAAGAAAAAGTATAAAACATATTAACATACTCATTAAATGATGATTAGTCACAATTAATAATAATAATAATAATAATAATAATAATAATGATAATAACATTATTATTATTATTATTTTTATTATTATTACTATTATTATTATTATTATACAATTTTCAGAGTGCGAGAATCAAACGTACTTAGTGGCTGATGAAGAAATCGCATCCTTCAATATTTAAATAAATTAAACCTGTCCTGAAAGAGTCATGAAGTTTAATAAAGCAGCTTTTAGGAATCGTTCAATGATTGTCTTTTTGAAAAGCACCTGTGCTTGCTGTGAAAGCAGTGTATGAAATTTAATTAATTTAGTCCATCTTATTAATGTTGAAATTAATGAAATAGAATGAAGCTGAAAATATTAGGTCACCATTTGTATTCTCTTTTGTTCAGGTTCAGTTTTATGTTACTGCAATTTAGGTAAAGGACAGTTAAGTATATAATACAATGTATCTCTTAATCGAACTGTCTCTTTCACATTTCAAATGTGTGCTGATTTCGATCTGCGAATATATTACAATTATCTGTTAGACCCTGCGTTATATCACTTGTTATTTTTTAAACAGAGTATCCAAAATACAAAGAATAGCTGGCCATAAAAGTAACATTCCTATATCCATCTATCACACTTTACCAGAAATCAATGATTACAGCTGATATGTCTGATTGCAAAGGCAGCAAAAATACCTATCCATAACAGACACATTGATAATATCCATTGATTCAAGTTAATGGCTAGAGTTCACAACCATTCAAGTACTCATCTGGCATTGTAAAAACATCACGTATTTATACAAATTATGGAATTTGCAAAAGCACTTAGCGACAGCTGCCGAGCTTTAACCTCGATTGCTTAGTTACTAAAGTAAAAGAGGAAAATATTAATAAAGAAAAGTCACCTTCTTGGCTGAATATGTACTTGTTTCAAAATTAATTATTTATAGAAAGAAGAAGAAACACAAACAAGTCTTCTCGTGAACTTTACCTCACAACATCTGATATCGTAGCCTTGATACCCATCTGCGTTAGAAAAGACTGGTCGTCTAACACCTGTGGAATGATCATTCGATTGTACGATAAAGATACAAGAGTGAATGCAGCCTAAATTAATACAGTTGATGTGCCTGTTACATAACTTACTATAGAAACTAACACTTTTGTGTATTTAGTGAGTGTCTTGCAACAATCGAATGTATCTGTTTAAGAAAACCATTGGTATTTGTATTCTGAACTATGGCTAATCGTCAATATGATATACTTATTAAGAAGTCAGCAAAGGCAATTTTGTAATACTGTTTTGAACTACCCTAAGAAAAAACCCATAATCACTGCACGCTTCATATATAACATATATCAAAAGTACTTAATAAACATGTAAATTAAATTTGTTTACTTTGTGCCATTGTGTAAGAAATCATTTTCAAACATATTCTTGTGTTGTTTT